>CAUYLG010019645.1:0-155437 GCA_963573385.1 Cacajao melanocephalus
CTAGCATTTTTATTTACAGAAGCCAGGGCCAGCAGTTATTGTGAGGAGAATGGGGCAGCCGTTACAACTTATTTTAAAACACAACTTTGTCTTTTATAAAATAGTGTTGTTCAGGTTCTAACTTAGGCCAGCTATAGCACAGTGCCAAGATTGCTCCACTGCACTCCAGCCTGGGCAACAGAGTGAGACTCCATCCCCCACCTCCAAAAAAAAAAAGAAAAATCTAGTCATGTAAAGGGGTTAACAGACCCCAGATGAAGAAAGAGTCTAACTAGATTGTCGAATTCGAGTGACAGAGGAAAATATTATGACAAAAAGGAAGATTTAAATTCCAGAAGCATCAAAGTTTAGATTTCTCTCTGCATAATAAATATGCAGCAGCCTTTTCTCCATCTTACTGAGCAGAGGGGTTTCTCAAATTAAGGACCCTCCAGTCCATCCTTCACACTGCCATCAGCGAACCCCCCACTCGGCAAACCTGACTTGACACCCTTTTGTGAGAAACACGCTAGTGGCTTCCCACTGTGTCTCCCCTGTTCATGCTCCAAAATCCAGCCACACTGTCCTGTCTCCCGTCACTCAGCCTGCTGCACCCAGTCATTTCTGGGCCTTGGCCCGTGCTGTTCCCTCTGCCTGAATCCATCTCTTTGTCTAGATATGGTCAGTTTCCCTAGCTGTGCACTCCCCTGGTACCTGCCACCGTCCTATCCCACTTTACTGTAAGTGCTTGTTTAACTGTCTGCTCTCCCCATGGATGCTGTGAGGGCAGGGACCATATCTGTCTAGTTTGCCTTGGGATCCCCAGAGCCTAGTACAGTCCCTGGGACAAAGTAGGAGGGGAAAATGGACTCCTCAGTTTAGACTTTTCCAATCTGAATGATCTGTGTGCTGCCTTAAAAGCCTGGAGTAGGATAAGAAATGAAGACAGAAGGATAACAAGGTTGGAACATGCAGAAGCTGCCTAAAAGGAGTGGAAGACATGTGGCCCTCCTTCCTTTCTCTTCAGCTTATCCAGCTCCTGAACTGATGAGCAAGATCCATGGATTTTTTGCTGACCACAGTAACAGAAGAGACTATAAAATTTAGCTTTCCATCTGGTTCTTCATGGTCCAAGAAAATACAGCAATTTCAAACTCCAGGGAGACATGCATTCAAATCATGAGAGCTTAAACCTAGCCTGTCATAGAATCCCCTAAGAGTAGTATGAATTTGACTCAGGAAGAAAAGTGAAGAAGGCATCATTTACTCTGTAAGGATTGATTCCCTGGTGACCCTGACAGGGGATGAGTTTGATGTTTCCTCATAGCAGTTTTCCCCCTCTGGTCTTCAAAGCCAACCTGCTCAATTCCACAGCTGGTCCTTGCTTCTCTTTCTTTCTGCCAGCGCCAACATGCCCCTCATCATAAGGCCTATCATCGGCTAGTACTCGGCAGGCGAGGCTGCAAGAGGAAGCTGGCCTTCCAATGGGAGTGCTTTAACATCTGTCCTTGACAATGGTCCAAACCCTGGCCGCTACTTCAATGCAAAAATGATGCCTTTGCTTTTTAATGTTTTATGTTAGAACCGGGGTTAACTGAGAATAGCTGGGGAGGGATGAAAAAAGAATCAGCTCCTCCTTTATCTAAAAACATCACATGAGACCTCGGGCGTGCTCAGGAGTCTGTCTGATTTCATTCTTCTGGCCACCAGCACACCTTTGCTCCTGGCAGGAAAAAAAAAAAAAATAGGGCAAAGGTTCAGAAAAGCCATCAATAGGCTGGTCTCCTGGTATTTGGGACCCAACTAGAGAAGGGAATTTTCAGAAATGTACTAGAAATACCAGCTCTGCAGAGATTTGACAGCCGGTTTGAAGGCTTCAGGCAGTTTGGATAAGCATCTAGATTTTGGGTACATTTCTGAGCCTGCTCTGTGAGTCCTTTGAAGTGTATCCAACTTGAATAAACCTTCCAGATAGCTGCGGCCAGTGAAAAAGCTTTCTTTGGAAATCCCCCTGGAAGTGCCTTGTTGCTTTCCACAGGGCAGCCAGCCCATCAGGACAAGGGATCTAAAAAGTAGAGAAGGAAGAAGCTCGAGAGAGAATGTTTCTATAATGTTCAATTCACTGTCTTTTTTTTTTTCCTTCCTACCCTTTTTTACATAGGGAGAAGGAGACAGCAGATAGATCACCAAACTCCCAGTGGACTTTGAGGATCGTGAGCTTAGATCTGTTTGTGGCTTGCCCATGACACCTTTGTTCTGACACAGCCTGGCTGTTTCTAAAGGCCTAGGCTAAGATGTACAGGAAAAGCACCCATGTGTTAGAATAACGAAGAATAACAGGAGAAGTAAGTCATTTGCCCTCCAGAAATTCATTGCTGGAAACCCTTATGGAGAGCTAGTGACGGGTCCATGCATTGGTTCAGGCAGAAGGTTCCATCTCATTTCCCAGAGAAGCATTCCCTGGCCGCCTAGCCCAGAGATGGAATCCATCTTCTCTCCTATTTGCACAGGTTTTCTAATCACAGAGTTACTGGAGCATCGGGAAGCGCCTGCGTGCTTGGAAGGGCTTCCAGGCAGATGAGCACACCTACGCACCGGGTGGCATTTTCCCAGGGTGCAACCTGGACCGGCTCTGGGTCACACCAACGAGGTGAAGTGGATGGGCAAAGAGTGGGTGGGGTGCCGAACGCTGGTTTATTTAGGGAATCAAATAGGCAGGAGCCTTTATAAGCTGGAAGTGGGGCCTTCCAACCTGCTTTGGTTCATTTAAGAGGAGGGGCTAACTGATGCTCCTTCTCTAACTCAAGAGAAGTGTGCGTGAAGGACAGGGAACAAGGTTCCAAGGAGCAGCGGGTCACCAGCCGCCCCACACAGATCATCCAGAAGCATCCCACAGCGCCACTGGCTGACCATGAGCCAGGAGGGAAGTGCCCTTTATTTTTCCATTTTTATTTTTTGGAGACTGAGTCTCATTATGTTGCCCAGGCTGGTCTCAAACTCCTGGCTCAGGCGATCCCCCCACCTCCGCCCCTTGAATAGCTGGGATTACAGGTGTACACCCCTGTACCCAAAATGCCCTTTTTTGATCCTGGGTCTAAATGAGAAAAGGAGGGTGACAGGGAGCTCTGGCTGCAGAGGAACACACTGGAAGGAAAAAGGCAGACAGTTTTGTTTCTTTATTATTTAAAAAATATTAACAGCAATTAAAAACAACAACAAAAACATTCACAACCTTTCACAGAGTCCTATAAGCTTTGGCCATTTATTCCCAACGGAGTCCTTCATCCAATGGCAAGTGGCGATTTCAGCCAAAAGGCCCCTTCATGGTTTTCATGGGTGGGTACTGCTGCTCCATCGGCATGGCCCCAAAGCAGTCAGAGGGGTTACACTGGCCAGCCTTGCCTGGCTGGCCCATGGGACCTGGGGGCCCAGGGATGCCAGGGATGCCTTGCTGGCCCATTGGTCCTGTTGCACCCATCTTGCCATAGCCTGGAGGACCTTGAGGACCTAGGGAGGGAAGGGCCACAGAGGGAAAATCAGAGGACCCAGATCATGAGGGAAAAAAGCCATAATGGCATCAAATAACACCTTCCATTTGGTGACTGTTTCTCAAGTTACCACGTGTTTTCATGAAGACCTAGTCTGACCCTCACATTATTTTAACACTAACAATACTGCTGGCAAGTTTTATTTAGAGCTTCCGTGTGCCAGGCACGGGGCTGAGTGCTTTTGATGCATTATTCATTGAATCTGCACAATTTCCTGAGAAAGGAGCTATTGCCTAATTTTATAGATGAGGACACAGGCTCAGAGAGGTTGCACATCTGGTAAGCTGTGATGCTGGGTCTCAGAGCCAGGTCATCAGGCTTTGGCCACTCTCTTTCAGGCTAGACAGCCAAGACGCATCTTAGCACCTCCAGAGGGCTTCAAAGGCCTCCTCGAGGTGTGGAGCCAGTGAGGTGCTGAGTAGAACTTGAACTCGAGTTCCTCAGCCCCAACTCCATGCGGCTGTCTCCCACTGCGTCATGCTAGCCCAGTTTAGGACTTAAGGACAGGCTCTGAGTCTTCCGCCCCCACATCCCCACAGGCCCTGGCAGAGCGTCTTACACGCAGTGGCATTACTATAAATGGTGGTTGGTTGGCCTGCCGTTATTTGGAGTTTGACACAGCTGTGTCATCAGAGGAACAGAAAGAAAAGGGGTCTCTGTTGCTCTGGATTCATGGTCTCAAGTGGTGGAATTTTACTACCTGGGGGGCCGGGAAGACCATTTTCTCCTGCAATGCCAACACCAATGTCTCCCTTTTCACCTTTGGTGCCAGGCAGTCCTGGAACAAAAGAAATAAAATAAGTCCTATCCCTGAGCAGAAAAATGACACAGCCAGTCAGATTACTTGAAAGACACACACATACCCCTCATATTCACAACAGACCTCATGGAATACTTAGGCCTGCCCCCAAAGAACTACGTGTGTCCCTTGGGAACTGCAGGGCAGAGCTACCTCTCATTCCTGGCAAGCCCTGCCGTCCTTCTCTGCCAATCTGACCAGGGAGCCCAGGTGATCCCGGAGCGCCTGGCCTTCCCGGAGCACCATCCTTCCCTGGGGGCCCTGGTCGTCCCGGAGCCGCCGCCATCTCCATGGGGAACTGCATCCTGGAGGTGTAGTAAGCCATTCTCTCTGTAAAAAAAGACAAGGACAGGTCAGAGGGTCTCCCAGGGACTCAGAATGACTGCAGATGCTGCATATAGGTCACCAGCATGGAGCTCACAGCAGCCTGCCTTCACAGGGATGTCAGGGCAAGGAGTATGGGGGTGGGTCTCCCAAGTGGGGTCCCATGTCCTGGCCTCCACATTGCTCCCCATGGAGATCCT
The DNA here is from genome assembly GCA_963573385.1 of Cacajao melanocephalus. Lineage (NCBI taxonomy): Eukaryota > Metazoa > Chordata > Mammalia > Primates > Pitheciidae > Cacajao > Cacajao melanocephalus. The sequence goes on from CAUYLG010019645.1 coordinate 4,851, forward strand.
TCCAAAGTGCAGATCTGACTATGGCATCTCTCTGCTCCAACACCCCTCATTAGTTCACCACTGGTTTCAGAATAAATTCCAGATTCCTTGCTTGGCATTCAAGGTCTGCTTCCCAAGCAAGACGTCCTGCCCCTTCAGGACAGGGCCCGTGTTTTCCCCAGTCCCTGGCACATCAATGTTGGATGAACAAATGAACAGAAACAACACTTCAAATAAACCACCCCAGCCGTCTTACAGTGCCGCTTGCCCCTGTATTTAGAGCTCACTTCAGGCAGACTCGTTTGATACCAATTTTCTTGTCTGTCTCCTTTGCTCAAGTCGGGGCTCGGGGAAGGCAGGAGGGAATCATTTTATCTCTGAACAGAGCAGGTGACAAGGAAGGTCTGAAGGATAATTGAACATATGCCTGTCAGCCCCAGGCCTGTGAGTATATGGAGGGAGAGAGCAGGAGGACATTGAGCTTTAAGGAAAAGGAGGCCAAGGCAGGGCAGAGAAGTCGCAGGGAAGGGCAGGCAGCACCCACTGCCACCCAGCTGGCTGCCAGTTACCATCAAACATTTTAATGATCTCTTGTCTGATGAACCTCTTGATTTCATCATAATTCACCATGTCTCCCTGAAGAAAGAGAAGAAAACCTGCCTCAATTATACTTCCAAACCTGGCACTTTCGCCTATGGAAATAAAGGATGGGGAGGAAGGCAGAGGTCCCAGGAGCCTCCCACAGATTTTTTTTTTTTTGAGACAGAGTTTCACTTTTTCACCCAGACTGGAGTGCAGTGGTGCGATCTCGGCTCATGGCAACCTCCGTAGATTCTTAATCCAAAGTCTTAACCACCCAGAAATGGTACAAAACATTTTGTGCTTAAGCACATTTTTCTGGAGAGAGGGTCCTATCATCCCCACCCTTAGTTAAGAACTGCCCTCTATGGGAGCCATGCTCTTTCCCGCAGAATGTCAGCAGGAGCTTGGAAGATGATCCGTGTTCCACCCCACATGCCTGCTCTATGGGACAGCGCCCACGGCTGCCAGGCTTCCGCCTTACCATGGAGCCAGGCACACCAGGCAATCCAGGGCTCCCTGAAGGCCCTGGAGATCCAGGATGGCCTCTCTCTCCTGCAGGGCCCGGTGGCCCAACAGGTCCCATGGAACCACTCTTGCCAGGCCCACCAGGCATGCCGGCTCTCCCCTTCTCTCCTGGCTGGCCCTTCTGTCCGGCAGCTCCTGGATCACCCTACAAGGATAGATACTAAGTGCTGTCAAATTACATCATGATGTCTCACCAGTCGGCCCTTTTCTCTCCATCCTCCCACCAGACCCCAGCATCTCCCTCTGGACTGTGGCCACAGCATCCTGTCAGGTCACTGGTCTTCCTAGAAGACAGTTCTCCTGTTGTTACTCCCTGCTTAGAAATTCTGATGGCTCCTAGGCCGGGCGCAGTGGCTCATGCCTGTAATCCCAGCACTTTGGGAGGCCAAGGTGGGTGAATCACGAGGTTAGAAGTTCAAGACCAGCCTGGCCAAGATGGTGAAACCCCGTCTCTACTAAAAAATACAAAAATTAGCCGGGCATGGTGGCACACGTCTGTAATTCCAGCTACTTGGGAGGCTGAGGTAGAGAATTGCTTGAAACCAGTTGGCGGAGGTTGCGGTGAGTCAAAAGATCGCACCACTGCACTCCAACCTGGGCGACAGAGCAAGACTCATGTTTTCAAAAAAAAAAAAGGAAATTCTGATGGCTCCCAAATGCCCTCAGGATAAAGCACTCACTCCTGGGCAGGGCATGCAAGGCCATTCATGATGTGGTTCCGATCCTTCCTTCCTAAGCCTCCTCTCCCTGCCCTCCGCCTCCTGCCAGACCTCACTGGTTATGATTCTCTGTCGTGGTCCTCCCGGCCTAGAAGGCTTTTCCCCTCATCTCTCTCTACCCAGTGTACCCGTCCTGAGCTGAAGCACCCCGCTCTCTCCGAAGCCTCCTCGACTCCCCAGGCCGGGTTGGGTGCTTCCGCCTCTCGCCCACAGCGCTATGTCTCTTCGGCTTCTGGAAAACTTGCTAGTCCCCTGTGTGTCACTGGTCTATTGTGAGCACCTATTGTTCAGGAACCTCTGTTTACCTGAGGCCAGGACAAGGGCCTGGAATGTGAGCAGGAGCAAGGGGATGCTCGGGAAATGAAAACAAGGAATGAATGAATAAGTCAATCCGTGAGTAAATGAACTGGAGATTTCCTTTCCCCCAGCCACAGCTAATGACCCCATGTGGGAAATTTCCAGACACTCTGCTGCTCCCAGTTCCGCCGTTTTTTCCCATGCCCGTGGCCTTCCTGTGTCTCCTCTCTGTGGCTAAAGTGGTAACTTGGAGCTGGGCTTCATCAACTCTCGAGCTTCTCCTCTCACACCCAGCCAGTGCCCACTCACCTTGGGCCCAGGAGGTCCGTAGAGTCCCTGCTTTCCAGGGGGTCCCTAGAGGAAAGCAAGAGTCAGAGGTGAAGTCCGAGGGCAGCATCTCTGAGGCGCCCTGGGGAGGGAGGAGCAGTGAAGAGGCCCCTTCCATAGCCTGAGGCCCCCAGGTGTGTCCAGCTGGGCTCTGTGTGAGAAGGAACCACAGCCTTTCTGCCCACAGAGGGGCTGACAGCTGGAAGGGAAAATGATGTCCCCAGGGCATGGCCTTGTTTAAGCATGTTGGCTGGACCCCCATCACAGATGAAGAGAGGTGAGAAGAAGTCAGAATGAGACAGCCAGTCTGTGGCATACTGGGGGGACTGGAAAGACCTGGTGCCCAGGAGATGTTTGTTTGGAATTTATTATTATTATTATTATATTGTTGTTGTTGTCTCTTTTTGACCAGGTACAGGGTTTTAAAAAAGTAAAACAAATCTCACTCCCATCTTTGGCCCCAGTTCTCTAATTCCTCTCCCCAGGACAACAAGGGTTAACAAGTTTCCTGTCTATCTGTCGAGAGATAGTCTGTAAACATTCAGAGGAAACGCTTACTGAATAAATGAAGAGGGGTCAGGGCAAGGAGAGGAGCGGGAAGCATCCCCAAGGAAACAGAGAAGACCAGTACAACTGTACCTCTTTGCCAGATGCACCATCTGCACCAGGTTCACCCTGGGGAGTAGAGAGCAACGGAGACGTGATGAGCTCCAACCCAGTTTGGTGTCAGATGCCTCACATCGTACATGGGGCATGCCCAGCCCCCTGTTCCACACAGAGGCCATGATCCTCCAGTCCTCACCCTCTGACGCTCTGGGCACAGACCATGGAAACTTAGACCCCCACCCCATACTCCAACCTGATCCCAGAGCCCCAACGGCTCCCAGGCCCTGTCTACAAGGGAAGAACAGACCATGCCTGCCTTGCTGTGTGCTTGGATCCCAGCACCTTGCACACTCCCTGGCTCTGAATCTATGTTAAATGTTTGCTGAATGAACACATGAACAGCCTGAGTCTGCCCCCGCCTGCAACCAGCGAGGCTGCCTCCCTGGGCCAGCCCCCTTCTGGTGGCTGCTGGGGAAGAGGACTTAGTGATTGCTAGGCAAGTGGGAGATTCATCCAGGGGCCCTGGAGGCTCCCAAGCCTGCAAGAAGGGAGGCAGAGTCCTTGGCAGGAAACAGAGCCAATAGGCGTGGTGAGACTGAGCCCACCCGGCAGATGGGCCAATGGGAGTCAAACACCCCAGCCCAGGCCAGCAGCCCCACGGTCACTGCTGCTGCCCCCCAGCAAAAGTCTGCGTTGGTGGAAAGCATCCTGATGGGTCCCAGGAGACCTGGGTCCCTGCCTCTGCTCTCCCAGGAGACTTCATCCCTGAGCCTGGCAATCAGTTGCACCTGATGGGGTTCACCTGTCTGGAACTTTTGAGAGAGGTAGATTTGCAGAGTGGCTAAGGACACAAGTTCTGGAATCAGGCAGGCTGGGATCAAGTCAGAGCTCTTCCACTCACGAGCTGTGGGACTCCGAGCAACCTACCTAACCTTTCGGAGCCCCAGATTCCTCATCTGTAAAACGTGGACAATCAGATCCACTAAATGGGGCTGCGGCACAGATTAAGACAAAATGCAAGGCCGGGCACGATGGCTCACACCTGTAATCCCAGCACTTTGGGAGGCCAAGGCAGGTGGATCGCTTGAGGTCAGGAGTTTGAGACCAGCCTGACCTACATGGTGAAACCCCGTCTCTACTAAAAATACAAAATTAGGCAGGCGTGGTGGCGCATGCCTGTAATCCCAGCTACTCGGGAGGTTGAGCAGGAGAATCAGGTTGCAGTGAGCCGAGATTGTGCCACCACATTCAAGCCTAGGAAACAAGTGAGAAATTACATCAAAAAAAAAAAAAGAAAGAAGAAAGAAAGAAAGGAAAGAAAGAAAGAGAGAGAGAGAAAGATAAAATGCACACCAAATGCTTAGTCCACCACTCAGCATGCATCGGTGACCAATATCTCAGCACTCTTAGTGTGAAATGTGAGCTAAGGCCAAGAACTGGTTTTTGAGAACCTCAGGAAGTTACGGAAACAGGACTGCATTTCTGGTTCCTGACATTTAGCAAGATTTTCTGTGGTTACCGACAAGCTCCCCTGGGGAAGGGGGAGGGGCAGAACAGGGCCACGCAGCCGAGGGGTCTGCAGAAGGTTGAGGCTGGTGCACCGTCACAGGCAGTGACCTCGTGTGCAGCCTGGCACAGCACTGCCTTGCAGGGCCTGTCCTTCCAAATTCGGCATTATCCTCAGGCCCCAGTGCCTCACTGCCATCCTGCCATGCTGGCAGCCTCTCCTTCCTTGGAGACCCCAGATATGTCGTCCTGTGCTCAGCAGGCCTTGAGCCAACTGAGTCTTTCCCCCTGGGCTATGCTGCAAGATGTGGGGTCTTACCGGGGGGCCAGGGTGTCCAGGGGGGCCGGGCTGGCCTGGGAGCCCTGCAAGGCCCCTTTCTCCGGTGGCTCCTCGGTCTCCTTTCAAACCCTAGAGAATAGGAAGGGGGACAGTGAGAGGGGAGGGAAGCAGGCAAAGTGGACCCCCACGTAGCCAGACAGATATCCCATCGTGTGCCAGGGACCACAGGGAGAGGTGGCACTGCCCGAGCTTGCAGCAGGACCCTGAGATGACCTCCGGCCCTCTCCGAAGCCCTCTGCCACATCCTAGAAGGCGAGATGTTTGGGGGCAGGAGAGGCTGATGCCAGGGAAGGAGGGGATGAAACAAACTGTTCTCCATCCCCTCAGCTTCCTTGGAATGGAGCCCATACCCAAGCAGCGCAAAACTCCTGGGAGGGAGGAAGGAGCGGAGCATGTTACTCACCACTGCAGAGATCCCAGCTGGTCCTGGCTGGCCTGGAGGCCCTGGTGGCCCCTAAAGAGAGACGAGTCAGTGGGATAGAAGCAGGTTCTAATAGTAAGACCCGGGGGTCACAGGGCCCGAGAGCGGGAACAAGCGCTAGACTTCAGCAGCTCCGTTTCCTCCGGAAACCTTCCTTCCCTCTGGTCTTACACTTGAGCTTCTGACAAAATTTGTGCCCAGAGCTGAGGCCTGGGGGACCCTGGGCACACAAGACCCTCCCTCCAACCCGGGCTGAGTGGAGCATCTGGGGCTGTGCTGAGGGGGATGAACCGAAAGCCATGGCCAGCGGCCAAGTGCAGAGGACAAAGGCCTGGGGAGTTACTACTGAGACCCCTGCTTCCCTAACAGCAGCCCACTTCCTGCTGTTCTATGGAGGAGGGGAGATCAGGAGCTGGGGGTCTGTGTAGCAGGGGGTGAGGGGTAGGGGCTTGGCGCTGACCCCGACATCCACAGGGACAAGGAGCTGACACTCGCCGTCCAACACTGGGGCGCCCGGAACTCCAACACCCAGACATTCCCCGCTGCTGCACTAGGGCTGCGTCTGAAACGCCCTCCCCCAGCTCTGATGCCTATATCCACACCTCTGCGGTGCAGCTCAAAGGTCACCTCCCTGGCCAGAGTGACACCTTCTCTGAATCCCCGGGGGCACTTGGGTCTCTCTCAGAGCGCTTCCCTTCACACCCCCAGATGGCACGTTCCAGATTCATCTCCAGTCTCCTGGGGTGGAAATGTCCAGGATGGAGACTGCCACGCTGCAGGGCAAAGGGGCTGGACGGACGGAGGTGAGAGGCAGAAGCCTGCACCCTCTCGGCCCCAGCGCTGCACTGAGTCTCCAATGGGGCCACGTTTCTGAGTCTGCCTTCCCCATCACCCGTCATGTGAGGGGGAACTAGGCTTCATATGGCATCCCGAATCCAGGGCCTCTGGACCCCTTGAGATGCATAAAAATAGAGATGGAGACCTGAGAGTTCCTTTTTTTTTGGTCGTGAACTATTTTTAACATTTCCAAAAGGCTTTTGGAAATTATTATGCAGCCAGCCACAACAGGGCTGCAACAAAATGCCAGTATCTTCGCTTTTCTCTGGAGTCCCATCAGCCCGGTGCTGTCACACTGATCAAAGGCACCGCCTGGCAGTCGTCTGTGTTAGTGATGAGTGAAGTAGACAGGAAATTCATTATTGCTTGATAAATGTCCTCTCCACGTCCCCCTGTCTTGGGAAACACTCCACCTATTTACCCAGTTGCCCATGCCAAATGCAGGAGTCATCCCTGATTCCCCTCTTTATGTCACTCTATGTCACTTTATGTCTCCCCAACCCCAATCCAGTTCATCAACAAGTCCCCCACCTCCAGACACCTCCCAGATCTGACCACAGCTCCCCGTCTCCACTGCAACCATCCATCCACCGCTTCCGTGTGTCTGTCCTCTCCCTCCCCTGACCACACCGAGAGGGCCGCCCCTATCACCATCATGTCCTTTTCTGAGATCAGCTGTCCCCTTGCTACTCACAGCTTTCTCACTCTACACAGCCACCCTGCTCTTTTTGGGGTTCCTCAAACACACCCAGCTCCTCCCTGCCTTGGGCCCTTTGTATCTGCCGCCCGCTCTGCCTGGGACTCTTCCCCTAGACTGCTCAATAGCTGCCTCCTTCTTTTATTCAGGCCTCAGCTCAAATGTCACTTCTCCAAGAAGGGTTCCTCCGAAGTCACCTCCCAGTCCCTCCCTGTGATAGCGCATGGCTGCCTGATGCCTTCGCGTTGGGTCTTCTGTTTGCTGCGCCTGCGCGCCAGCTCTGGGATCAGGGACCTTGCCTGTCTTGCTCACTGCTGTTGCCCCAGCGTTTGGATCGCTGCCTGGCATGGCGCAGGTGCTCCATGATTATGTGTTGACTGAATGACCTTCATCTGATAAGTGGACTTGAATGTGCCCAGAAAATAAGAAAATGACGGAAAGCCTGGAAACCACTGAAGGAGTGGCCCCAGCGCTGGGCCACTAGCTCCCACATGGGAGCCGTCTAGCTCCATGGCTGGGCAGCCCCCTGTGGCTAGTTCATTCAGGTCATGACAGCCTACGCACCGCCACCCACCCCGCCAAAATGCTACCTCTCATGCAGACAGAGACGGAATTGGTTCAACTCACTATATGGCCAGGGGGACCGGGTCTTCCCTGGGGTCCCATGGCACCAGGTTCACCCTGCAGGAGCCAGAAAAAGGACAGAATGACACTGAAACTGAGTGACTTGCACCATGTGAGAGAGGGCTGGGCAGAACAGGTGGTGACGCCCGTGGCCAAAGGAGCCGGGCGATTCCCAGCCTCCAGACCCATGCCTCCCAGAGACTCAGGTAGAGAAGGCGGACCCACAGCCTGAGCAGGCCAGGCCCTGCCTTTTTAGGTTGGTGACCCAACAATCTCCAGGGAACAGAATCAGTTACAACCCTTAAGAGGAGGGAGAAAGTTCGAGAGGTGCAGTGGCGGGTGAACCCCTCCCAGAAGGCTGAGGTAGAAAGCAGCCCATCTGCCACGGGGCAGGAACAAGCGGCTGCACCCCAGACTCTGAAGAGTCCAAAGGCAAACTGAAGGCAGCCATGTGGATCCCTGGCCCTTACCTCTGTGCCAGGCCGGCCAGTGCTGCCAGGGGGTCCTGGTTTGCCACAGTCACCCTAGAAGAGAGAGGGGACAGGCAGCGAGAGGGTGCCAGACCATCACTTGACATCCCTACCCCAAGTCAACCTCACATCAGAGGGGCCCTGCCACCTGCCCTGGCTTTGACCACCTCTGATGCCCTCCGGCTGGTAGACAGAGAAGTTGTGACCCAGTCTGCCAGGCACTGGTGGCCCCAGGAGGCTCTGATGCTGGGATGGCCTCTCTGCCCAGGCTAGGCTGCCATGTCTGCCTGGGGGCAGGCCTTCAGGAGAGCAGAGACAACCTGCTTGGTAGAGGTCACCAGGCCTTTACCTTAGGTCCTGGGAGGCCGGGATGTCCTGTTTTCCCCTTAAAGCCCTGAAAGAAAAAGCAGGGAATTCTCATGTCCTTCACGTCAACTGCAGGCCTCTACCCACTCCTCCTTCCTCAGCTTAAACAATTCAAACCCATCCAAAGTCACAGCCCGGTCCACAGAGGATCTGGATTTGCTGTTGCAGCCACCCAGGCAGAAGCTGCAGCATCGCAGCTTCCAACTCCTTCCTGCGGCTCAACTTACCGGTGGCCCCATGAGTCCAGGGGGGCCAGCAGGACCAGGGTCCCCCTAGGGAAAGAGACCAGGAGGATTGAGACAGGAGTTTTGCCCAGCTTGTACCCAACTCATTTTCCTCCCCTCTCTCCAGCACCTCCACAGCTCTCCCCAGGTGGAGGGAAGAATCCAAGCCTGGCTCAGCCTCTGACTGGCTGTGGATCCTGCGACTTCCAGTCCCTCTCTGGGCCTTCGTTTTCCTTCTTTGGGATATATAAGGGAGTTGACTTTGATGTTCTACCCTTTCCCGTGGCCCCTGCCCTTTCAGATTCCCCAGAAAACCCAAGGAGCAGGGCTTGCTCAAGTCCTCCCCTGTCCACACCCTGATCCTTCCCAAAGTTCAGCCTGGGTTCCTCAGCTGTCCGAGTTTCTGCATACATACTGCCTTCATCATCTGGCCTTTGGTGAGACCTAGCTCACCTACCCTGCTTAAGGCCACTAGGAGAACTGGGAAACCAAGGGGCTGTGGCGCCACTGGGGAGAGACACACTGAGGAGGGCACGGGTGCCCCCTGACAAAGATGAGGATGCTTCAGTTCTTTCCATCATGGTTCCCTTGACTTTGACTCTCCAGGAAAAAGGAGAGAAAGGGGTGCCTGCCCTCCCAGCCCATCATCTCACCCTCAAGCCAGGCTTGCCGTCCTTCCCATCCAGACCATCCAGACCGGCAGGGCCCTGGAAACAGGAAAGAGGCATTTCTGCATGCCGGTGCCAGTGCCCTAGGAGCTAGGAGACATGGCCCAGCCCCTCGACTCTCTCCACCCCTCCCCTGACTCCCCCAGCATACACACACACACACACACACACACTCACTCACTCGTGCACCCCACATGTGCACACACACCCCACACACCTGCCAGGCTAAGAGGGCACACACTCACCTGAATCCCAGGAGGTCCCGGTGGCCCAGGGGAGCCAGGCATGCCTGATGGGCCTCGAATCCCTTCGCTGCCCTGGAAACCAGACCCCCCCCCAACACCAATAAAGTCAGCAGGGCTTTGTCCCACCTTGGAGACAAGGCCCTGAGTCAAGGGTTCTGGTGACTGCTGGAACAGGACAGCTAGCTGGCTTCTGGGCCAGGTCTGTCCCTGTCTAACAGAATATATGCCACATGTCTCCTCCCCAGGAGGATCTGTCTTCATGTGCAAAGCATCCCCTTTCCTTGCTGCTCCCTGCGGAAGGGACAGGGCATCTTCTTCAGTGCTGACCCAGGGGCTGGCATGGCAGGGGCTCGGTAGCATGTGCTGAACTGGAATCCACACGGGCTCAATCCACACGGGCCTCCACAGCGCACCCAGTGCCACTTGGGCTCTGAGTCCTCGAGATGAAAAAGTGGGCGCCCCTGTCCTCAGAGAGCTCACGGTTCAGTGAGGGTCACGGGCCCAACACAAGCAGGGGCAATGCAACAGTCCGTGTGTTCTGCGTGGAAAGGGGCTGTGGGAGCTCAGAAGAGGGAGCGGTTCCCTCTGGCTGGGGACCAGGGAAAGTGTCACAGAAGTGTCACCAGATACTAGACTCTGAGGATGTCTGGGATTGGGCAGGTGGAGGAGAAGAGCACATGCCAGAGGGAACCTAAGAGAAGGTTAAAGATTTGCAAGTGGTCACGTGCCTGGCCTGGCATGTGTCTAGGGTGTCTAGGGGAGCCCGTGGGATGGGTGGGCAGGCAGAAGAGGCCGGAAGAGTCACCTTGATGGGTGGGGACCCTGAACGCTGTGCTAAACTTTATCGAACAGCCAGTGGTTTTTCAGCTGTACTTCTCAGAGCGCTGGGGGCTGCTAGGGGAGCCTAGAAGCTGGGGGCATGAAGTGGGGACTGAAGAGGGGGGACTCCAGGACCCCTACTGTTGTCTTAGCCAGGGCAGCTCCACTGGTATTTGTTTTATGGATTGATGTTTTCACATTTGCTTTTATATGATGAAAAACTCAGGGACTACAAAATAAAGTCTGAAAACCCCTGCTACAGGCACTGGGGAGCCACTGAAGGTTCAAAGCAGGAGTGATGAGAACTGATGCACGGATTGGAGTGTTTACCAGAAAAGCATAGCGGGGAAGGTTGCTGCATTCTCCCACTGGATCAGTGGCTGTGGGGTGGTCGAGGGACGGCATCCCACTAGAGAGACCCAGCAAAGGGGAAAAGACTTGGGGGGCATTGCAATGCCACCAGCCACCAGGAGGGGTCAGCACAGCCCCAGCCAACGTTGGCCCCCACTGGGAGTTGGGATGAAGAACCACTGGCCAGAGGTTTGGGATCCTCTGCAATGACCAGCCTAAGGAGAGCAGTGGCTGCAGGTCCTCCGCGGGGAAGGGAAGTGAAGGGAGCTGGCAACCGCGACTGCCCCAACCATGGCTGATCGGCATGGGCTCTGGGGAGGTAGCGAGGGACCCAGGTCCTCCTGGAGCTGGGAAGGAAGTCTCAGCTCAGCTGCTAACACTGCTGTGTGCCCCTGGGCTGCCCCAAGCCTGTGGGCATCAGTTTCCTCACCTGCACAGTGAGACGTTCATGTGTGTGCTCTCAAGGGAAAGAGGCTCTCCTCAAGGCTGTAGGCTCCTGCTCGTCCCTCTCAACCCAGATCCCCCCACCCCAAGCTCAGGGGCTTCTTACACCATCCACCCAGCACATCTAGGGAGCCCAGAGGTTGCACCGAGACAGGGATGTCAGCCCCAAACCAAGGCAGAGCCACGTCTCCAACATTGATCAAGCCAAACTCAAGGACAGCCAGTGTAGAACTCCCTCAACTGCTGCTCCCCGCACCCTTGTCACTAGGCAGGACATAGGCCACCCCTGCCCTCTCTGGGCCCTTGGGGACAACTGGAGCGTGGCTACCCAGGAGAAGCCCATGCCCCTTCCACGTTGGTGTCCTCCTTTAGGACACACTTTCCCCTTCTCTCTCCTCCCTCCTCCTCCCGCCTAGGAGAGGAAGGCAGCCTGAGCTGCCTGTCACATTCTACTCCCCCATCATATCCCCTGCCTCCTCCCCTCTACCTGCCTGCCTTTCCCCTGATCCCAGCAGACACAGGCCTGGGCTGCACAGAGGCCGCAGGCATCCTGGGCCAAGCAGGAGGAGCCTGCTGGTCTGCTGCAGGCCCTGTCACCCTTCAGTAGTCGCTGGGACCATCCCGAAGGCCTCTTTTCCCAGCCTCCATGCAATTGGGTCAGTCTTGGGATTTCCCAAAAGCCTGATGCTAGGGGTGGGACAGGGGCATGGAAGCTGCATGGCTCAGATCTGTGACTTTGGCCAACTGGGGGTCCTGCTCACCTTCTCTGCTTGGGGGCCGGGTGGGCCAGGTGCTCCAACTTTGCCTGGGAATCCAGGGGGACCCTGTATCAACAAAGGGGCAGGCAGGAATGAAAGTGGGGCTACAGGGGGAGCTCCCCTTCTTTCTTCCTCTTGTGCATGATGCACTGTTGTTAAAGCAATTCATTTTGACTTCCTAGAAGCACCACCCAGGAGTATTACGTCTGCCTGGCCTGCCGGGCTGAGGCCCACGCAAGAGGCTGTGCTCTCCAGGTCCTGGTTCCTGGAATCAGGCCTGGCCACCCAGGCCGTTCTCCTCTGCCTCTCCCCTCTTCTCCCCAGGACCATCCTCCCTGAGCCTGGCCTAGTCAGGCCTGCCCCTCCCGACGAGACCACATCAGACAGAGCTGGCTTTGTGTCTTCTTCACTCACCGGTGGGCCCGGAAAGCCTGGCTGGCCTTGAAATCCCTAGGATGAAAAGCAAGGGACAGTATGCTGTGCTGCCCCCTCTCTCCTGCCTGGCTGCCCAGATGGAAAGAGTGACAGGTGGGGGCACCCTCAAACTCACAGGCATTGCCCTCCCCTCTGCCCACCATGGCTGGCAGGTGAGGCTCTGGGCATGAGGCAGGTCACAGCCCAAGGACAGGTGGGATGGGAAGACTAGAGCTGGTGACCACCAGGGAGAAGGACCCAGCCCCTTCCCTGCCTCCCTGCGGCCAGGTCCCCATCATCACTCACCTGGTCGCCCTTCTCACCGGAGTTCCCTTGGGGTCCTCGCTCTCCTCGGGGACCCTGTCACTCACAGAGAACAATGCAGCTGAAACCTAATCCTCCTGCCCTCAGGCCCCAGGGGTCCCATGTCCAGGTCTCTTTCCCCCTCCTTCACTCACCGCTGGGCCTGGGGGGCCTGGGAGGCCTTCAGATCCTGGGGGACCCTAAGACACAAAGGAACAGAATCAGTCACTCCACCTGGGGCGGTGAAGGGTGAGGCGGGGGGTTGGGGGGTTCCATGGGAGACTGCACAGAACAGAGGCGGGCACATGCGGCGAGGCCCCCTGGGCTGGGAGGCCCCCTCTTCCTGGTTTGCTCAGGCTTCCCCTCTCCCGCCTGAGCTACTGACCCAGCCTCCTAACTTGTCCTGCCACCTCCTGGCTCACTGCAAGCCAGCCAGCAAATGGCTGCCCTCTTCTCCTCTAGCACGGCTCTGATTATGTCACTGTCTTGCTTAAACACCTCGAGCGGCTCCCTCTGCCTCTGAGTGGGGCGCACACTTTCCACCAACGCTGGTCTTTGAGACAGCCTGTGATCTGCACCAGCCACCTCTCCCACTTCTCCTCCCTCTCTCCTTCTCATCTTCCATCTTGCTCAGTCAGACTGCTGTTCCCTGACACACTCTATACCCTTATGTCCCCAGGCCTTTGCACCCTTAGCACGGCTCTCCTTCCTACCTCGAAGGCCCCTTTCCCCCCTTTCTAGGTCCCCTGAAACCTTGCCAAATCACTCAATGGCTGGAAGCTGCTCCTGCAGTGCCCCATCTGGCCTGTCCCTCTGGAATTCCCCAGTACAGACAGCCTCGGGGATCCCTCCCTCCTGCTAATCAGCTCTCAGCTCAAATGCCACCTCCTCCGAGAGGCCTTCCTGCCCCTCCACCTCGAAGGTGCTGGAACACCTCTCTAGCCCCTTCCCTTTCCCCTGCCCCACTTCCTCCATGAGTCCCAGCCCTCACTGCTCCTATGCACTTGTTTATCCATCCAGCAGCCTCCCCTCTGGCAAGGCATGAGAGCAATTGCCTGTCCTGTTCACCTAGACATCCTCAGAGGCGAGCCCAGCACCCCACAGAAATATCTGTTACTGAGTAAATGCTTGATGGGGTTTGCTGAATCCCACTAAGGCCGCACTGAACTTGGTGAACCTGTAAGGCTGCAGTCCCAGCTTGGCTGATCCTAGATCTGAGGTGTGTGAGGTTTGTCACCAGATAGACGTGAGTTCAAGTCCAGGTGTCCCCACTAACTCACTCACTAGCTGCAGGACCCTGAGTGAGTCACAGCTTTGTCACTCTGGGGGCCCCAGTGTCCTCATCTGGTCACAGCCCAACTCCTGTGCTCAGCATGGGGCCTGGCAGGCCTTGGCTCTGGAGGGTGGCGCTGCGGGGGCTGGGGCCACATCAAGGCCCTCCTTTGCAGGAGGCGGAGAAGTGCTTCTGCGCCGCCTCCTGGCCCCTCCCCTTGGCAGCCCTGTGGGGATTCTCCACACAGCCTCCACCTCCGCGGGGCCCAGCCTGTGCTGCCGGCTTGGGGGCGGGGGCAGCAGGGGTCACAGTGTGCCTTCACTGGCTGCTGCCAAGTCTCCAGCCCCAGGCTCTGCGGCTCCACGTGCAGCCCTGCACCCGCCCCCATGCCGCTGGGACTCACCGGCTCTCCTTTCTCTCCCGCTGACCCGGTGTAGCCACGCTCTCCCTTGATGCCCTGACAAGTGGCAAAGAGAGAGCAGAATTAGCCCATCAATGCGCCAAGGCAAGGAGTGGAGACTGCAGCTGGCACCCGGACCGGCTCTGGGGGGTTGGCATTGGGAAGGCCGCTGGGTGCTCCAAAGCTGCCATGCCTCCCACCTGCCACCGTGCCCCACACGCCCCGAGCAGAAAGGAGGACACACCCACCCAGTGGCTTCTGTGGGGGTGGCTGTCTCTCCAGTTCTCCCCACCGGCCCCCTGCCTCCCCGGACCCCCGCCCCAGGAGGTAGATCTCAGTTCTTGCCGTGTCTGGGCCTGGCAGAGTGCGCCGAGCAGAGTGGTGGGGCCAAGCCACACTACCAAGGGGGACTATGGTGCGGGGAGGGGCTGCATGGACTTTCAGCAAAGGAAGAGGCTGAAATGCCCAGGAACGGGGAGCCCGCCGAGGGGTGCGTACCCTGGCACTGCCCTGACCACCAGCCCAAGCCTCCGGTACCCTACACCCACTCCCCAGCAAGGGTCCCCTTACTCACAGGCAGTCCTGGGGGGCCCATGGCACCTGGGTAACCGGGTTGCCCTGGAGGACCCTGCAAAGAAAGGCAGCCATGCTGGACAGCCCCCAGCATTTCTGTCCTCCCCTCCCTGGGTAAGAGGGTGGCCAAAGCCAACACCTCTGGGGCTGCCATCTAGCAGGTGCCGGCCTGCCCCAGCACCGCCACACTGGGCCATCTCCCCAAGCCCCAGGTCCCCTTGGTCGTGACCACCACCACAGACCTGGGCTGGGGAGGCAACCTCCAGCCTGGCCCAGGCCCTGGGAGCTGAGCCAGAGCAGGGGGCCCAGAGCACACTTGAGGACCAGGGAGGAGGGGGTGGGCAGGGATGCTGAGCGCCGAAGGCCAAAGGAGGGAGGAGAGCCCCCAGGGATGCTGCTGGAGGACAGGGGCTGTGCGTGCTTCTGGCAGAGAATCAGGGCACGTGGAGATCGGCCTCCTTTGCCCCTGGGGGAGTGCAGAAACCCCACACTAAGGGAATCCCCGCAGAGGAGCAGAGAGTCTCAAGGAGTCCACCTCCCAGCTTCCACTCAGCAACCATCCCTTGGAGACCAGGCTCTGCCTCCCCAGCTCTTCCTCCCTTTCCAGCCCCTGCCAGCTTCCTCTTACCGGCTCCCCCTTGTCTCCGGTCAGGCCCGTGAGGCCTCGCTCTCCTTGAAGGCCCTTGGAGAGAAAAATCATGAGAAACTGCAGGAGCAGGCAGTCCCCACCCAGCCCCTGACTCCTTCCCCCTGCCCACAGCCGTCTCTTCCCACTCCAGGCAAATGTGGAGGCCATAGTGGCTCTCCCAGTATCTGTGGCCAGGTGACCTGTAAGGGGTGTGCTCCAGAAGGATGACTGGCAGAGGTGTGAACTCCCACACATGGGTGCCTTTCAGGAGGACACCCTTCAAGACAGGTAACTGTAGAAATATGCCCCCCAAGGGGGGTGGCTCTGGGAGGGTACCTCTCAAGTGCTTGTTGCTGGTATGCTCTGTGTGGTAACTGACTGGGGTATACCCCTAGGAGGGTGACGGATCAGCTGTGTGCTTATTCTGAGGGGCAACTGTCAGGAGAGGTACCCCAGATGGATGCTGCCACCAACGTGTATCATATCATCAGACACCCAGCACTTACCTGTCCAAGTCCCCCACCCCAAACCAAAAATCATGTTCTTGGAGGGATGCAGGGGAGAGATGTAGGAGGGCTGCCTCCAGAGCACTCCCTGTCACTCTGCAGGGTGGGAGGGCATGTCACTTTCCACGAGAGCCACAGCCCCCACCCCTAATTCTTTACCCTGGCCTTTGCAGGTGCCTCGCCATTAACTGCACCTTTCCTGCCCCCTTCCCCTTTGTCCCCTCAAGAGACGGCGCCCAAGCCTTTCCACAACACAAGACAGATGGCTAGACGGACAGATGGCCCCTTCACCCAAGCAAGCAGAAACAGACAAGGCCCGGCCAGAGATGAGGACGTGGGGACAGATGGAGCTGTGACAACGAGGGGCCCTGCTCCCTGAGCCTCCATCACCACGCCTGGGAGGAGAGGAGCTAGGCCCCAGGAACACGAAACCTGACACACAGGAGGTTAGTTTCCGTGACCCAGGAGGGAGCAACAGTGAGGCTGGGGGTGATGTAAACACACCTGTGACGATGACGAAGGCAGAGCAATTAACGACACCTGGCAGAAGGAGCCGGCCAAGGTGCCGGACACAGAGGGGCAGGGCGCACGACCCTCAGAAACCCAACTGGCTGGTATCACACGCCCCGCCTTGGAGCAGCCTGGGACTGGAGCCAAAGAAGAGGAAGGGAAGAGGAGGAAGCTGAGAGTTTCCTCTAGCACGATGGAAAGGTGCAGGCAGGGCTGCCTTTAAATCCCTGGGTGCCTCTGGACAGCCCTGCCAAGCAGCAGGGCAGCAAACCTGTGCCAGCCTGCAATGTGAAGCTCTAAAGCTTTGGCATCTCTGCTGGGCTCTGAGCCAGGTGCCTGGCAGGGCCCCAAGAACTACTTTCAGCAAATCTTCAGGCAACACCGAAGGTGGTGAGAAGCAGGAGGCAGAGTGAGAAGGCAGGAATGGAGAGGCCCCTAGGGGCACCAGCTTAAGAGGAAGGTTCACCAGCTCAGGAGGACTTGGGGGAGTGCTGCAGGATGATGGGAGACCTGGGGAAAGAAGACGGAACGGGGTAACAGGGACAAGAGGAGAGAAAGAACACAGGAGGAGAGGGAGAGGAGGGACTAGAAAGGAGTCAGAGACTGGGAGGACGTCCAAGCTGCCGGGACCTCAGAGAACCTGTGTCGTTAGCTACCGTGCCTGAAAGGGGACAACAAACACGGAGCACGGAGGTGAAGTCACGACAGGAGGGGAGCCGAGCAAAAGCCACAGAGACCTGGCTGACGGGGGAGGGGAGGTCGAGCAGCGCTAGGTTCTTACAGGCAGTCCGGGGGAGCCAACAGCACCAGGAAAACCTGGGGGGCCCTGGTGGGAGAAACAGGCAGGTCACATCTCACAGGCACGGTCACCCTGGGGCAGCCTGCAGAGCACAGTCTGGGGTCTGGGGTTCATGGAGAGAGGAGGTCATGGGAGTATTTTCAAGGCAGCTGGAAAAGAGACTCCTTGAAAGTCTTGGCCCAAAAGACAACTGCTCCTCCCCTTGGCTCCGGGAAGAATGGCTCCTCCATTGGCAGGGCTGCGGAACAGCCCCAGAGTCAGAGTGCTTCTCCAGCCTTCCGGAGTCTAACGGAGACTCGGTTACAGTGGAAGCCGTTTCTTTTGGCCTTGCCCACCATGCCTGCCACCCAACCTCCATCTGTGCCCCGAGTTGGGGGCTCCCTGGCTCTAAGACGGCTCCCACCAGCCATTCTCCAAAGAAAGCCTTTTTAGTTCCTTCAACCTTCTATTTGCCTGCCATGTCAACATCACAGAGGACTCCAGAGTAGATGCCCTGGTCTGGTCTTTGTAGATTTACCCTAGTGATGGCCCTACAGAGCAATGGAGGACAGTTCCATCTTAGCTCCGAGCCCTTGTGGGGACTGGCGTCACAGGGGCATGGAGAGGTCTGGCCAGTATGCCGCACGCTTCCCTGGCTGTGGAGGCTGTAAGCCTGAAGCCTAGGCCCCTGCTGAGGGTGGCCTGGGGCCACCATGTAAAGTACAGCAGGGAGTGGGGACAGGGAAGCAAAGATGTGCCTCTGAGGACCTCCCCTAAGCAGGACCGCAGGCAGTGGGCAGAGCAGGGCGCTTCCAGGGCATTCGGTGGTGGGAGAGCACAATCTTTGCAAATGCTCTTCGGAGGGACAGGAGAGGGCAGTGGACGTCCCCTCCTCCTTCCTTGCCCAGCCTTTTGGGGACAAGGCAGCCGAATGGTGTCTGAGTGTCATGACCCCTTTGACAGCCTTTCAAGCAGGCCAGTGCACCACAGATACTTACGATAGGGCCTGGAGGACCCGGGGAGCCCCTCATGCCAGGCGGACCCTGCAAAGGAAGCCAAGGGAAATAGATGAGGAGGCCCAGGCCCCATAGAGCCCCTGGGGTCCCAGCAGCCTTCCTCCCAGCTTGCCAGGGCCAAGGTCAACAGAGGGAGGCTGTTGTCCAAGCAGGACCACTTAGCTGATGTTAGAACAGTCTTTCATTTGGTTCATTCAGTCATCCTACAAACATTTATTGAGCAACTATTATGTACCAGGCACTAATCCAAGGGCTGAGATCACAGCATAAACAAAATAAATAAAGACCCCTTCCTCAAAGCACTTACATTCTAGGGGAGAGAGGGACACTGAAAATAGAACAAGACTGGCACATAGTTGGTGTTAAGTTGACACCTGTGGAATGTTCCTGAATGAAGTAACTATGCAGGATGTTGAATAGTGATGAGTATAATGCAGCCTGGGGGGACTGGAGGCTCTGGGGTTGGTGTGGGGTTCAATTTAAAGAGGATGGTCAGGGGAGATCTCTCTGAGAAGGGGACATTTGAACAGAGCTGAAGGAGTGCAGGAATGAGCCCCGGAGAAGAGTGATGCAGGCAGAGGATGCAGCTGGGTGCTGGGGAGGAAAAGTGTGTCCTGCCCTGGGTCCCGTGTATCCCAGAGGAGCCATGTGCCAGGAGAGCAGATGAGCCCACAGCGGTAAGAGGCATCAGTCACGTGAGGCCTCAGAGGCCCCTGAAAGATCTCAAAGGCAGACAGAGTTCCATCCCCCTTGAGGATGAGGCTCCATCCCTGGTCTTACCTCTTCTCCTCTCTGGCCTGGCAGTCCGGGAGGACCAGGCAGGCCGGGGCTCCCAACACAGCCGGGATCTCCCTCATTGTTGTCACCCTGAAGAGGTACAAAGATGGTGAGAGTGAGCAGTCAGGGCCTGTCCCTGTGGGGCATGGGGCGTGGTCAGGGGAGATAAGGCGAGGCACTCACCCTGGCCTCTTCGGCTCGTGGGCGCTCGAGGGACAAAAAGCACTGCAAGGTACAAGGAGAGGCACTCTGTTGGGTGAGGCAGCCAGGGAGCCCTCCTGCAAGGGGCGGCCCCTAGCCCAGTCGTCCCTACCTGGGCGCAGTTGTCGAGGCCTGGCACTCCAGGGATGCCCTGGTCTCCCTTCTCTCCCTTCTCCGCGAGGTATGCTGGGTGGGCCCTCTGCCCCTGGACACAGTCCCCGCAGATACTCTGAGCAGGGAGTGGGGCCTGGGTCAGGGAGGCCAGGATGGGCCGACTGGGGAGCCCCACTGAGAACCCAGAGCCGGGCTCCTTGCCCCACAGGCTTCCCTCCTCCCACCCTCCCTCCCTCCCCAGCCGCATCCCTGCGGCAGCTTTGCTCCATCCTCGGGGGACCCACTCCCAACAATTGGCTTTGAGTTTCCTCCAGGAAGAAGCTCTGCTAGAGCTAAGCCAAAGCCACTTTCCAGACAGGCGTGTGGGCGGAGGCGAGGGGCCCGCAGAGGGACCATCTGTCCCGGCTGTTCCTGCAACCTGCACCCACTGGGAGGACAAGCCACAAGGAGCGAGCTGGAAAGGCTGGCTCCGAATGCCAGCTTCTCTGCCCAAGGGAGCAAAGGCACAGCTGCGGGAGGAGCCAGGCCCTTCCCAGGAGCCCCCTGGGATGGATCTCGGATTGCTCACAGGCTCCCAGCTCAGCCTGTGCCACCAGAATGGTCTCCCCACAGGAAAGGGTTTAACCTTCTTTGGGTCGCAGACCCCTTTGAGAGTTTGATGGAAGCCATGGGTCCTTTTCCCAGAAAAATCAAACCCACTGGTGAAAACAAGCCTGCAGTTTCTGAGGACTCAGGAGCCTGGAGCCCGTTTGTGGCCAGCGTGGTGTCCACAGATGCCCAGGCAGGAGCCCCTCCTCACCTTCACTGCTCGCTGCGAAGCCCAGTGATAATGGCTGTCATTTCCTCAGCACCCACGATGCTGGGCGTTGTACGTAATAAGCCCTGCACATATCATAGCCCATCCTGATGGTGTGGCAAGGCAGGGAATCTTATAAGCATCGTGGAGATGGGAAAGCCAACACTCAAGAGAGGCAGCATGACTTGTCTAAGGAAAGTGGGAGCCTGGAGTGGCATGGGCCTGTCCTAGGCCAGAGCCAGCGCTCTCTCCCCAGGGTTCCTGGACTGTGGGTGCAGATGGTGGCTGGGCTCCAGGTCAGCATGCACCAGGGTGCCATCTGACCCCTTCTCCACACTATGTGCCGTTTCTATTTGGAGCCCTCTGCAGAGCACTTGATGAGGAAGCCAGCAAATGACATGTTACAGGGAGAAATGTCAACTCCTAGATTTGGAGTCACACCATCACTGCCCAGGCACTGACAGAAGCAGAGGGGAGAAGAGCTGGGGGTTTCATTGCCACAACCCCACTGTGGTCCAACATGTAACTGATGCCAAGAGATTACCCTGACCTCCTCTGGCTGCTTCTGGAGAATCTGTCATTCAGAGCAGGGGAGGGGTAGAGAGTCCCCGTGCTCCACCCTGACCAAGGCCCATCGGGGTCACAGGATGTCCAGGGCACTGACTAGCCAGTATCAGGAGAGGGTGGCCAGGATGAAGGGGGCTCTGGAGGCCAACACATCTGAGGATGCTGAGCTGGAGGAAAGTCCAGGAACATAAGCGCCTCCTTCAAAAGCCTGAAGGTGACCTGAGGAATTCCTGTGCTCTCGTTTCTAGAGGTGGCTAAGCAAAGATGGGCTGTGCCACCCTTGGTTCCCAATAGGAACTTCTGCTCAGTTTAGGAAGCCGGACCAGGTCACAGCCCTCTGGTGGGGTATGAAGGCTATGTACAGGCCCTGGCACAGGCAGACTCTGACTAGGTCCCAAGTCCCCTTTCTTGTACTACCAGAATTGCTTCTCAAATCCATCTCCTCCTCGGATTCTTTCTGGATTGACTAGAGAATGACTGAAGCCTTCTTCAGGCCACACCCAACCTCACAGCCCCTACCACTGCACTTTCACCCCCTCTGCTTTGCTTTGGAAGCTGCTGGGCTCGGCCATGGTGCGACCCGGGTGCTACAGGGTCTCCTTGCCAGCTGCTGCGGGCAGCCTTCAGGGCTGGGTTGTGCTGACAGCATCTGCCATGTGGGCACCTTCACAGGATTCCTATAAGCACTCATTCAGCAAATGTCACCCGGGGACCTGTTACAAGCCAGGCACCAGCTAGGCCCTCTTAGACAGATGTCTGGAATGCGTATTCCCTGCAAACTGCTGCTCTCTCTGTGAGGTGCCACACAGCTGAGCACTTACTGAGAGAATCCCCTCAGGAGACACCCCCGCCAGCTCACACTTCCCTCCTGGGTACCCTCTTACCTTAAGGAGGTGCTGTTCAATTGGTAAGGATCCCTGCAAGAGACAGATGTGTGAGCTCAAGCAGGTGAGGGGAAGGGACACGGAGACTTATGGGATCAGGTGGAGCCTCGGGACACGTCATGCACCTTCCAGCCTCACCAGGGGGAGAGAAGAGGGACCCCCAGTGCAGCTACTGGGCCAGTTTCATAGCCTGATCAGCCCTGGAAAGGGCAGGGAAGGGGCAAGGACAGGGAGGCCTGGCCAGTACCCACCAGTTCCGCAGTTAGCCCAGGCTGCCCTGGCAAACCGTTGTTTCCAGGCACTCCCTGTGGCCAAGAAGAGACACGAGTGAGTGGGCTCCTTCTCTCTAGCCTGCTGGTCAGCCTGTTTTCTTCTCATCCTCCCCGCCTCCTCTTCCCCTTGTCCTGCAGAGCTGAGAACCCTGGCTGGCACAAGGCTGACATCTATTCTTAGCTTAAGAGCCTCTCGACCCTTTATAGGGAAAGCCAAGGAGGCCCAGAAAAGTGACCCCCAAAACAAGTCTAACAGCGAGTGTTTCCCCCACACCTCAGAGGAAAGTCAGAAATTGAGCAGAGTGTCTTCCATAGAACTACTCTTTATTTCTGTGCTAAATCATTTTTCTTTATTTTCTCTTTCTCTTTTCTTTTCTTGCTTTTTCTTTTCTTTTTAGAGATGGGGGTCTCATTCTGTCACCTAGGCTGGAGTGAAATGGCATAATTATAACTCACTATAGCCTCGAATTCAGCTTAGGCGATCTTCCCACCTCAGCCTCCTGAGTAGCTGGGACTAGAGGTGCTCACCACCACGCCTGGCTAATTCTTTTGTATTTATTGTAGAGACTGGGTCTCGCTGTTTCTCAGTCTGGTCTCAAACTTCTGTGCTCAAGTGATGCTTCCATCTCAGCCTTTCAGAATGTGGGGATTACAGGCATGAGCCACCGTACCCAGCCTACTTTCTCATCTAATCACCACAGTTATCTTGTTGAACTAGGTGTTGTTATCTCCATCTTAAAAATAGCACAAAGAACCTAGAGGAGGCTGGGTATGGTGGCTCACGCCTGTAATCCCAGCACTTTGGGAGCCTAAGACAGGCAGATCACCTGAGGTCAGGAGTTCGAGACCAGCCTGGCCAACATGGTGAAACCCTGTCTCTACTAAAAATACAAAAATTAGCAGGGCATGGTGGTGTGCACCTGTGGTCCTAGCTACATGGGAGGCTGAGGCAGAAGAATTGCTTGAACCCAGGAGACTGAGGTTGCAGTGAGCTGAGATGGCGCCACTGCACTATCATCTGGGTAGCAGAAGGAAACTCTGTCTCAAAAAAATAAAAAAGAACCCAGAGGAGTAAGTAACTTGCCAAAGGTCACAAGTTGAGCAAGGCACTGGCTTCTAACCCCTCTCTCAACCACGGTTCCAGCACCATTTCTCAGACATCCCCAGAACACTCACGTGCACAGCAAGGGCGGGTCCTTGCCAATCAGACTCATCTAGATACAGAATTCTTTTGGTAAGTTATTTGGGGAAAAAAAAATTCTATGCCTCAGTTTCCTTATCTATAAAACAGGGGTAGTTTATGGTGAGGATTCAAGGAGACAATGGCTGTGAGGATGTAAGCTAACCAGACTCTGTTCCCCTTGCAGATTCACGAGGCACATTTGCATATTAAATAATCCATGGAGGCAGGGAGTATGTTCCATTTTGAATCCCCAGTGCCCGACATGGAGGAGGTTCGCATTAAGTATGTGTTGAGTGAATGCACCGCTGCTCAGCCTGCTCCTCCCTGCACAGGATTTCCTTGGCGCACGCTGAGGTCTGGCCTTCCTTCAAGTCCCAGCTCCCAGCAATGGAACATATCACCAGCCCTAAGCAATTTCCAGGCAGGCTCTACCAGGCCTGGGTCAGACCCAGAGCCAGCCTCCATCCGGCCCCCTCTGGTACCTCCCTGCACCATCAGGTCTTAGAGCAGTGCCTGGCGTAGGGAAAATGCCTTGAACATGTCAATTCTTCTTATTATTATTATTTTTTTATCTATTTATTTTTTTGAGATGTATCTCTCAGTCCCCCAGGCTGGAGTGCAGTGGTACGATCTCAGCTCATTGCAACCTCCACTTCCTGGGTTCAAGCGATTCTCCTGCCTCAGCCTCCCAAGTAGCTGGGGTTACAGGCATGTGCCACGACACCCAGTTAATTCTTTTTGTATTTTTAGTAGAGATGGGGTTTTGCCATGTTGGCCAGGCTGGTCTTGAACTTCTGACCTCAAGTGATCCACCGGCCTCAGCTTCCCAAAGTGCTGGGATTACAGGCATGCGCCACAACAGGTTTCATCATGTTGGCCAGGCTAGTCTCGAACTCCTGACCTCAAGTGATCCGCCGGCCTCAGCCTCCCAAAGTACTGGGATTACAGGCATGAGCCACCACGCCTGGCCCAAACATGTTAATTATTATGCCCTAAATCATCACTCATCCCCTGCTTGCCTCTCCATAGCCAGTGTGTTAGTTCAAGCCTGATACTTTGTTTTCCTGACCTCCCAGAACTAAACGTTCTACGTGTTGTCCTACTGTGGAAGTGAAGAATGCAGGCTAAGTTTAAACCTAGTCTCGATAACCTACTACTTGCCTGTTGCCTCAGATACCTTTCTTAACCTCAGTGCCTCAGCTTGCTCCTCTGTGAAATGGATTGAGAAGAAATGAGATAACTAGGACCATATGGCCCTGGATAAGTAAGTGCTTGTACATCCCTGAGCCTGTGTCTATACTTGAAGAAGGGAGTTGCTCGGCCCTTCTGTGTCTCACCTGGCATGGGGCAGGTGCCTATTAGCAGCAGCCTCGGCTTGGTCTCAAGCATGGGCACTAGATGAGGACTTGGATGCCTGGGACCAGACTCAGCAGTCACTCTTTTCTGCCTCATTCCCCCAGCATGTCTTGGCACACTACATCGGGCACACTACATCAGGTCTCGCTTATTAACGGGTTACTTTGAAATGACTCTTATGCTTCCCCAAGCAAACTGCAAGCCCTCTGCAGACAGATTCCTGTTTCCTGGCAGTGTGGCAGGAAGCCCCAGACACTCTGCAAATGTGTGGCTACAAATAAGTGGCATGGGCTTTAGTTCAGCACTTCCAATGGGCTAGAGAGAACTGGAATCCTGGCGGAGACTCCCATCAGCAACAGCGGCTCGCCAGAGCAGACTCCCAGCCCAGGGTGGCAGGGGAGGTGTGCCAGGGTGGCAGGGGCGGGGAGGGGAGATACGGAATATATCAAATCACAGGGGCAAGGAGGAGTAGCTTGTAAAAGGCTTCCATGTGATTCTGCCCTGCTTCTTCAGGTGAGAATCACTCCCATAGGAGCTGGGAGCCAGACACACGGAAGGTGGTGTCTATGCCACCTAGGACCTCTGGAAAACATGGCTTGGGATGCCAACCGCTGGGAAATGTCCTGAAAGGCGTCAGAAGAAGGCAGAAAGTGCTTTGCACGGGGAAGCCTTGGTCTAGCATTGTCAATTCCTAGCCTAATACACTATATTTTATGTATTTATCTTGCTTACTGTCTGTCTCTCCTACTAGAATATAAGCTCCAAGAGGGCAGGGATTTTTATTTTTAGCCATTACTGTAAGGCGGCCTTAGACAAGATACTCCATCTCCCAGAGCCTCAGCTTGTCCAGCCGTGACTTAGGAATAATAATACTGCCTTCCTTTTGGGGCTTTTATGTAAGGCTCAAATGAATGAAAGAATGAATGTAAATTAATAATAGTACTCATCCTCATCATAGTGACAGCTAAGGCCTCCTAAGCATTTGTCATATAAATAATAGAGAATAGGCATGGGCACAGTTCTATACACTTCACACGCGTTAACTCGTTTAATACAAAAGCCCTATGAGTTAGGTGCACTTAGCAGAGGAGGGCAGTGAGACACAGAGAGGTTAAGGAACCTGCCTATCGTCACACAGCTAGCACATGGCAGAGCTGGGGTTCAAGTTCAGGTTGCCTGGCTCTGGAATGCACCCTTTATTCACAAGGCCACACAGATCTTGGCTCCCAATGCTCTCCCCTCACTGTCTCTGGCCTCCTTGCGATTCCCCAAACACATCAGGCACCTCCCCACCTCTGGGGCTTTGGCTGGTTGCTTTCTCTGCCACAGAGGCTCTCCCTCACAGCTTCTCGCCTCACCACCTTTGAGTTTTGATTCAAACATCACCTTCTTTTCAGCACATTTTGCAAATACTTCTCCTGCCCTCATCCCATTTTCTATCATCACTCTCTGCTTTACCTTTCTCCTTAGTACGTATCACTTTCTAACACACCATATTTTATTTATTTATCTTGCTTACTGTCTGTCTCTCCTACTAGAATACAAGCTCCAAGAGGGCAGGGATTTTTATTTTTAGCCACTACTGTATTCACAGCACTTTAAACAGTGCCAGAAAATAGCATGAATGAGTGTTGAATGCTGCTCCAAAACAGTGGGCCGGGCTCTGAACCAGCATAAGGGATTATTATCTGACCCAGATTCTGGGTTCCTGGCTGCTAATGCAACAGGGCATTCCTTGAAAAAGAGCTGGGAGTGCACAGAGCCTGGCCTGGGGGGTCAGTGGGCCCTCTGTGCCACCCTGCAAGGCAAGTGAACAGAGGAGTGAGAAATGGCATGCGTGTGTTTTGGGGGCGGGGGAGCAGCGTCCTTGTCCTTGGGGTCCAGCCTGGAGCAGCCACCCTGACTGCAGGAGCTCTGCCACCCAAACTCCTCATTCTCTTCTCCCCCTTTACCTGCAGCCCAGGTACTCCAGGGGGGCCTGGTGGTCCGGGAATACCTGGTGGACCCTGAGGGAGAGAAGAAAGAGTCAGAGCCAGAAGAGAGCTCTGCCCCATGGCTGAGAGCAACTGTTTAGGGTGGGCAAGCCGCGGGGCGCTGGCGGAGAGAGGGAGGAGACAAGCGACACACACCTGCGGGCCCGGCTGCCAGGAGCTGCCCATCCACATTCCCGGAGCACCCTGAGTGGGAGTGGGGGTCGCAAAAGAAGGGGAGAGGTTATAGGCAACGTCTACACCAAGCGCAGGGCTGCGTGGGGAGGCGGCTGGCTGGGGCGCGAGGCCCTGTGGGGTCCTTGCACACTGGCACCAGAGGAGGCTGAAGCTGGTCCTCTCCCTCAGGCAGAGGGAAGGCTCTCGGCACCACTTACCGGCATGCCAGAGAAGACGACATCGCCTCGAGAGGGACAGGAGCACTCCCCCGGCTCACCCTGAAAAGACAAGAGCCTTTGTGAGACCTGGACAAAGAGGAAGGGCTCTCTGGAAACAGACGTCAGAGAGGCATGGGGGCTCTAGAGATGGAGAGGCTAGGGTTTCAATCCAGGATCTGCCTCTTAGGAGTGTGCCCTTAGGCTGCCCGTCCAACCTCTCTGCACCTCAGCCTCTGCGCCTGTAAAATGGGGACAGCAATTCCAAGTGCATAGAGTCTCAGGAGGACAAAATGGATTCGTGTACACAGGGGTCCTGTCGGATGGTGATTATTTAGCAAACGATGGTCCTGCTGTTACGATCGCCAGTGATAACCTTGTCTGCGCCGCGCAGGTAATCTTGCCTTCAGCACACCTGCAGCCCCACTCCTCTGGCCCACCCTGGCTTCCATGCCCTTCTCTCAGGGGCCCCTCACCCCTCTGCCCTCTCACTACTAGTCCTTCCCAGCTCAATTCCTGCCCCATCCTCTGACTCAGCCCCCATTAGAAAATGCAGCTGCCCTCTAAGGGGGCCTTGGAGTCTTCCAGTCTCCTGTAATCCTGGCTGAGTCCCAGGCCAGCAACCAGGTGAAGTTGGGAATATGTGGAGCGCCTGAAACCAGCGAGCCGGGAGGTAGCAGAGACCAGGATGCCTCCTCCACTCCCATCCTCCAGCCCAAGGCAGCTTCCACGTGCATAGGCTCCCCTGGTTAGAGGTGGGAAGGCTGGAAGGGCTGCTAATTCCCCCAGAATTATGGGTCACAGGTCCTTGAGACTCACCTTCTCTCCTCTTGATCCCTTTTCACCCTGCAGGGAAGAAACACAGGAAGGTGAATGGATAGGGGTGCCGACGCTGGGCCAGCCACGACTTCCTGCTGCCCCGAGATACTGTACTCACTGGCGTCCCTCTGGCTCCGGTCTGTCCTTGCTGCCCATCACGGCCCTAAAGGGAGAGAGTCCAGAGTCAGAGGGTGAGACTGGGCAGTGGCCAGACATCGGGCCTGCTGCAGAAAAGGGCTGTAGGACAAACAGAAGCAGCCCCAGGCTCCCCTGGAGCCCAAGGCCCATGTTCCAGAGAAGGAGACCAAGGCATGGGGGAGGAAGAAGACTGGCATTTCCCGAGCGTGTCTGGGTACCAGCCACCGGGTCGAGTCCCTGTCAGAGAACACTGAATGGAAACCCCCTCCCAGCCCGGCAGGACAGTATTGTTCTGGTTTTCAGATAAGGAAGCCTTGAAGAAACTTCATCATAGACCCAACGGCACCGCTGCAGCCAGGCGTGTGTGGCCTGAAGTCTCTGCTCTCTCCTCCCTCCCTCTAGTGCTTGATAAGCTTTCTCCCTATCACAAAGGTTAGCTCTGTTGACTTAACTGCGAGAAGGGGGTTTTCAGCCTCTATTTTACCCACAAGAAATTGGAGACTTTGAGAAGCTGTTGCTTGCCTAAGGTCACAACGCTAGTGAGTGTGAGGCTGAGACTGGGAAGCCTGCTGGGTGGATTTCAGCATGAGGAGAGGTCTGGAACATTCTCCTGAAAAGGAAAGCAGCTTGGGCAATGGCATGGAGTCCACTCAGGCCAGGAGAGGCCAGTCTGGCCACAGAGAGGGCGTCCCCATAGCTGCTTTCCTGGGGGCTCCTCCACCCTCACACCTGGGACTTGAAGCTCCCTGAGGACCTGGCCCATGTCTCTCTTTTTGCCCTGGGACTCCCTGGGACAGGCAGGGACCCTGGCTGTCCAGCTCTGCAGGGCAATACAGACTGGCTGTGTGGGCTTGGGCGAGTCCCTGCCCACTTTGGACATTGGAGCACTTTCCTATCATTAATTCCCCATCTGGAATTAGAATTTCTCTAGGGATCCGCAAAGATAGAAGAAGATAACAGTTTGCTGGGCTATTTTTAACATTACCAAAGCCCCAAGACAAATTATGCATTTGCCCACCGCCTGGCATGGAACAGACTGGCTGAAAGGTGGCATGCTTTTGATTTAGGCTGCAATTAGATGATCTTGTAAAATTCTAGTGGGTTCATGTGGAGTAGAGGCTGACAACTATACAGGTCTTTGATGACTAAAAATGAGAAAATGCACTTATGATTACTTAATCTGTGCAATTTGTTCAATAGACACGTCTTTTAAAACATGGAAACCACTGGGGGAATAGTACAAAGGGAAGGTCTTTCCAATTACGTTGGAAGTAGTTGCTGGTCTGGATCTGTGCTATCTGATACAGTAGTCAATAGCCACATGGGGCTATTTAAATTTAAATTATTTAAAATTAAATGACACTTAAAATTGAGTTCCTCAGTCACACTAGCCATGTTTCAAGCGCACTCAGCAGCCACCTGTGGCTCTCCTTTGGGGCCAGCCTGCCCAGGCCATCCTGCCACGTCCGTCACTGTCCCCTGCAGGCTGGGGCAGGCAGTGCAGCCATCACTCGGGTCAGAGATGGGTGCAGAACACAGCATTTCCATCCTCATAGACAGTTCTCCTGGGCAGCACTGGTCAGATGTCCCTCATGACTCCAAGGTTTGAATGGGGATGGGCTTTGAGTCAGACAGACCTAGCTCAAGTCCCTGGCTCTGCCTCCTCACCCTCTGGCCTTCAACTTCCTGATCTATGATGGGAGTTCCCTTACAGGGCTGATATGAGGAGGATTACGTGAATTTCTGTGTTTAGAGCTTAGCACGGGGCCTCAGCACGATCACTGTTCAAAAAATGGTGGTGATCATTATTGCGTTGTTCAAGCATTCCCCTAAAACAGTGAGGTGTTCCTTGTCTGAGGCCTCTCTCCTCCCATCCCCTGTGCTGCTGGGATGGGCAGGCTCAGCCCCGAGCCCTCTTCGCAGGAGCGACATCATTGGTTCCAGCAACACCAGCAGCATGGAGCACAGAGAAGACTCACCGGAGGCCCAGAGACACTGGCCCCAGGAGGTCCCATGGGCCCGGTGGCTCCTTTCACCCCTGGAGATCCCTGTGTAAGAGAGGGTACAAAGGTTGCAGGGGCAGAATTGGAAGCCAGCTACAACCCAGCAGCTGAGACACATCCCAACAGGTCTTGGGTGGCCCTCTGATAGGCATCACTCAGCCCTCATGTCCCCTGTGCCTGCTGCAGGGGCACTCTGGAGCACTGCAGGCCCGATGCCCATGAGGCAGAGGCTCACCTGGGCACCCTTCTCTCCAGTGGAGCCAGGTGGTCCCCGAGGTCCTGGAAGTCCCTGCAGATGGAAGCACATTTACTTAACCCATATCCTAGAGTGGCCCCCTCCCCCTGCCATCCTCCTCCAGGACTCAGACAGACATACCTGAATGCCCGGCAAACCCGGGGCTCCAGGCTCCCCCTGCAAGTCAGAAAGGGCAGACTGGGGCACAGCAGCCACAGCCAACCAGCCCCACTGGCCCTGCCACACCGGCAGACCTGGTCTGGGTGGGGCATCTGCCAGCCCAAATTCAGAAGAGCTCCCCAAGAAGACCCTGAAGGTCAGAGAGGCTGGGGTCAAAGGCAAGTCCCTGGCAGAAGCAATAGCAGGCCAGGGCTGCAGCCTGACCCCTGGTCCCAGAACTAGGCCCTGTGCATCTGGGGGCAAGCAGAGCCCTGCAGTTTGAGAGCGGATGGAAGTCGGTAGCTGGCTAATGGAAATGTTGAAGGGCAGGCAAAGGCAAAAGGCTAGAGACTCACCTGGGGTCCCTGGACTCCCCTTCCTGGAGGCCCTGGCTCTCCCTGAAGAGGCAAAAGGACAGTCCCTGGCTCGAGATTCCCCAGTCACCCCTCACCCTTCTCCCCGGCCCCTTCTCCTCCAGCTTCTCCCTGCCCTGCATGCTGCCTCCACTTCCCACTCCAGGCCCGCTGCCCTCATGGACCTCCCCAGCCCTCCCTTGCCCACATCCCCAAGACTCACACATACCTGCACGCCTTTCAGTCCTGGGGGTCCTTGAACTCCTGGTAGACCAGGTTGGCCCTAAGAGGCACAGGTGGCCCATGGAGTCCCCGCAGTAGGGAAAAGGGGGCAGGAGGGAGAGGAGGCAAAGCCCAGGCAGGGAAGGGCCAGAGGGAGGCAACTCACAGGTTTACCAGGTCGGCCCACGCCTTCGGGGCCCTGCTCTCCTTTGGGGCCAGGCTGCCCAGGCCGTCCTGCCATGTCGGTCACTGTCCCCTGCAGGCTAGGGCAGGCAGTGCAACCATCACCCTGGTCAGAGATGGGTACAGCCGGGAGCGCATAAGCCAGGGCTGGCACCCAGGCCAGGACGCCCTGCATGCCTCTGAACACTCTGCCCCTTCGCTGCCCCCACCTCAGCCTAGGAAATCGAAATAGGCCCCTGACAGTCCTGGCGGAGGAGAAGCCCTGCAGAGCTGCCACCCAGTGATTCCGACAGCTGTGAAGGCCCCAGCGGCCCCTACAGTCCTTCCTTCACTGCAGTGCCACCTGATTTTTTTTTTTTTTGAGACAGAATCCTGCTCTGTTGCCCAGGCTGGAGTGCAGTGGCATGATCTCGGCTCACTGCAACCTCCGCCTCACAGGTTCAAGTGATTCTCCTGCCTCAGCCTCCTGAGTAGCCGGGACTACAGGTGTGTGCCACCATGCCTGGCTAATTTTTTTGTATTTTTAGTAGAGACGGAGTTTCACCATATTGGCCAAGCTGGTCTCGAACTCTTGACCTCATGATCCGCCTGCGCTGGCCTCCCAAAGTGCTGGGATTACAGGTGTGAGCCACACTTCCTGATTTTTTTATGCAACAAACCCTCCCCCGACCCCAACCACCCCACCTGACTGACCTTTTCTCCTTTTGGCCCCGCAGGGCCCCGAACTCCAGGCTCTCCTGACAGTCCTGGCCTCCCAGTGGTGCCCGGCATTCCAGGGTCTCCGGGATTCCCAGCATCACCCTGTAAGGAGTGGGATTCAAGGAAGGCAAGGACAGCCCAGCCGGGGGCAGGTTACCCCCTGGGACCTGCAGGCACTCACAGGGGCTGAGGGTTGAGGGTGAGGGAGGGAAAAAAAGGAGGCAAGGAGGGCATCTGAGAGGATGCCGTGCCCACTCGCATGCCCACGGAGGCCCTCTCACCTTTTGCCCCTTCAGTCCACGCTCTCCAGCCTTGCCCTGAGGAGAAAGCATTTCCAGCACCCACTTACTCAGACCGGCCACCCTGAAGTGCCCAGCACCACGTCAGGCCGGGGAATACAACAGTAAACAAACAAAGTCTCTGCTTTTGTGCTATTCATGCTAGTGAAGCAATCTTGCCCAGGTTCAGAGGAGAGATTTGTGCCAGATTCCCTGCCCGAGTGACCTGGGCAAATTAGCTCATCTATTTCCGTGCCTCAGTTTCTTCAGCTGTCAAATGGGGATGATAAAAATAGTATAGGCTTCTGCCCTGCAGGGATCCTGTGAGGTTAGACAAGCTAATGTGTTGTGTGCAGCAGGGCCTGGCATTTAGTGTACACTGTGGCAGTGCTGCCGTCACTATGAAAGCAGTAGCAACGATAATCCCCGCATGGTAACCACCGCTTCCCAAATGCCCATGGTGTGCCACTAAGCACTTCACACACATCATGACTAAGCTGCACCACACTCTGCAGGAAACAGAGGTAGAGAGAAGGTGACTTGCTCAAGTCAAAGATTTAGAGGCAAAGCTAAGGTTGGAACTCAGGTCTCTCTGGTCCTAGGATGGCGCTCTTTCTGCCCACTCTGCCACACTCTGTCCCAGGATAAAGGTCACAGACCTGTGAGCCAGCTCGTGCTGGAGACAGAGGCTCTGACCCTGCCAAATCCTCCCCACTACCCCCAACTGCCCAGGGAGTCGAGACCGAGGCAGGACCCATCCCCTCTCCTGAGCCCAGCCTGCATCCCCACTCCAGAGGCCCCTGCCTATATCCCGCCTCACCTGTTTTCCTGGCAGGCCAAAGCCTGGAGGCCCAGGTTCCCCCTTCTCTCCAGACGCGCCAGGCAAGGCCACCACACGGACCTCCCCATCCTGAAGGTTGGACAGTGCTGGGCACGGCTCACAGGGCTCCCCCTGCCAAG
Source organism: Cacajao melanocephalus (assembly GCA_963573385.1). NCBI lineage: Eukaryota > Metazoa > Chordata > Mammalia > Primates > Pitheciidae > Cacajao > Cacajao melanocephalus. The sequence goes on from CAUYLG010019645.1 coordinate 37,618, forward strand.
CAAGGACATTGAGTTAGAGGCGTCCCCCTGGCCCTGGTGCCAGGCTTGGAATCCGGGGCTGGGGAATGTCACCGAGTCTGACACAGTACCTCTGCTGGGCGAGGGGTGTATCTCAGGAGAGATAGAGGGAGAACAGGAAAGAAACAAAGGTAGGGCCGAGTCATCAGGGGTCGTGGTGCCTTGCTAAGGAGTCAGACTCCGCCTGACAGGCATCAGGGAGCCCCGGCGGGTTTGAAGTAGAGCAAGACGAGTGTCCGTCCAGGAAGTTCACCAGGCTGCAGCATGGAGAATGTCCCCAGACTCACCTTCGCCCCTTTGATGCCTGCTGGTCCCACTGGTCCTGGTGGCCCCTGCATGTTAAGATGCCACAGGTGACGCCCAGCATCTGCCAGGGCCATACCTATCAGCTCTCCCGCAGTGGGCAGCCCTCCACCTTGCCCTCCCCCAAGCTGTCACCATCCAAAACATACTTACTGGACTGCCAGCTGGCCCTGCCTCCCCAAAGTTACCCTGAGAGAAAGCACAGACACCATGATTAAAGAGGGGATGGGGTCTAGATGCTAGAGCGATCCCAAACCCAAAACTACAAAAGCAGCCCCTTGGGATGTCTAGACTACCCTCTCATTTCCAGAGAGGAAGAGGGCTTTCCCAAGGTCCCCAAGGGAGTCTGTGACCAGCCAGGGGCTAGAAGCCCTATTTCTGCCCCCAGCGTCACTTCATGGAATCCAGCCCCACCCTCAGCCCTGGCTCAGCACACAAAAACCGTGAGTGTGTTTTTCCAACAGCTATTCATTGGACACCTTTACACCCAGAGCACTGGGCTGAGGCACTAGACAGCAACGAGCAGCACAAACAGCAATGCCTGCTGAGCTTGCACACGCAGAACTTTTAAATCATCATTTTGAAAGTGGTGCGTACTATGAAGGAAATAAGGTGGTGAGACAGAGTACGTGGAGGTGCTCAGAGAGGTGTTAACCCTGATTATTACCGGAAGAATAGAAGAAGGTCATCCAATGAAAGAATAGGGGGAGGGTAGAGAGGAAAAACATTCTAGACATTTCTAGTGGGAAACGCAAGTATAAAATCTGACCCGCAGAAGTGGTCCGGACACAGTCCCTAATGGGAAGAAGGTTCGCGTGGCTAAAGCACAGTTAACCAGAAGAGAAGAAGGGGAGGAAGTGGATGAATTTGGAGAGGATGGGGGCTGGGGCATCCGGGGCCCTGCAAGGCACAGTGGAGCTATGGTAGAAAGTAAGTCACAGGTCTCTAAGCAGGGAAATACTGATTCTTCTACAAAGCCACATTAAACTACCGGGTGAAGACGGGACGCGGTGGCTCATGCCTATAATCCCAGCACTTTGGGAGGCCAAGGAGGGTAGATCACTTGAGGTCAGGAGTTTGAGACCAGACTGGCCAAAATGGCAAAACCCCATCTCTACTAAAAATACCAAAATTAGCTGATCATGGTGGTGGGTGCCTGTAATCCCAGCTAATCAGGAGGCTGAGGCAGGAGAATCGCTTGAACCTGGGAGGCAGAGGTTGCAATGAGCAGAGATCACGCCACTGCACTCCAGCCTGGGCAACAGAGCGAGACTGTCTCAAAAACAAAAACAAAAAACTCCCAGGTGAAAACTAGACTGCTGCAGGTCTGCAGTGGCCACGGGTAGGCTAAAGGAGATTCCACCATGCAGGAGACAGGCCATGGGGACGCAGACCACCATGGCAGTGGCAGATGTGGAGGGAAGTTGGGGGGTGAGGGAGCCATTACGGGCAGAGCTATCAGGGCTCCCGTTGGGCTGGAGGTGACAGTGTGAGGCAGGGAGGACCTGAGGACAACCGCAAGGCTGGGCTTTGAGAGGCCAGCTGTGAGCTGATGACTGAGATGGAGAAGCTGGGAAGAGTCGCCAAAGTGGGGAGGAGGTACAAAAGCCCCACATGCAATGTGACCCGAGGGCTTCGCCTGTTAGGGTCGAGTATGCACACATACTTCAGTGTTTCTCACACTTGCACACTCGTACATCCACAGAGCCCCTCATTTGGGTAACACTGCAATTAGAAGTTCAAGCCTGCCATTTGTCTCCAGTGCAATCATAAACAGATACGTTCACACAGGCACTGACATTGAGTGACCCAGCGGAGTCGTGAAGATTACAGTCTCTGGCGCCAGGCTTCCTGAGCTCAGCCCCAGCTCTGCATCCAGTCACCTGTGTGACTGTGCCTGTTTCCTCATCTGTGAAATGGGAATAATGGAGCACCTACCCCATAAAGTCTGGGAGGGCAAAACAAGTAAATACACTTACAAGATTTGGAATAGTTCCTGGCACATAATAAGCTATTAAGAAGTGTTACATATTATAAACGTTGTAAGGTAATCTTGAATGTGCTTAATAGTTTTAAATTATCATCACACCTACACTAAGGAATTCTCTTACAGAACACGAGGACTCTCAGAAACAAATTCTTTGACTCCAGTCTGCAAAACACTAGTAAATTAATTTCACTGTGAATTTACCGTCTGAATCGCTTGTTTATATTACCCGTATTCCCCACCCACGCCATTCCTACCCTGCCTCCCTGCCAAGATGCCCCAGTGTCCCTGACATCTAACTCAGGTCTCACCTTCTCTCCTTTCAGCCCTGGCGCCCCGGCTGTCCCCTGAAAAGTAACCAAGACAGAGTCACAGCATCTCCCCATTCCCAACCCTCCAAGGCTCCCTGGGTCCCAGTGTCCAACCAGAAAGAGAAAGGCAAGATAGGAACTATGCCCTTCAGGTAGCTGGACAGTTTCTTCAGTTAGACAGCTAAAGTTAAAGGTGCCAAGAGGAAGTTCCGGGGCAAGGAGCCTGGGGCAGCACAGGGACGGAGGGAGGGACCAGGAGACAGGCCTGAGACACCTGCCTCATCCTCTCCTTCCTGATCTCTGCCCTGAGACCTAGGATCTGAAAAGCCAGGGAGATCACCAGTATGGCAAGGATGGGCTGAACTGGGCTGGGCTGGGAGAAAGTAGTCACTCACCGGAAGGCCAGGCAAACCGAAGCCAGGGGAGCCCACCTCTCCACCGGCCCCAGTGGAGGATGCAAGATGCTGGGCCCCTACAACGGAGCCGCAGGACAAGCAGGGCTCCCCCTGGGGAAAGAGGAAGGATCAGAAATGCTCCCAGATAGGCAGAGGAGGGAGGCCAGGACAGTGGGTTCCCTCACCTTCTCTCCTTTGATGCCTTGGATGCCAGGGTCTCCCTGCAGGGAAAAAAGGTTTGTGGGCTGAGACAGGGCACATTGGAGCACCCCAAACACCCTGGCCATATGTGAGGACAGCAACGTCACACACGCAGACCGTTCAAACACCTAGGTGTCCCGTGGGGTTCAAGGCCAGCACCCCAGAGATAGAGTTCATCAACCCATGTAAGAAGCAGGAGCGTAGGGGGAATGAGGCCAGGTTAAGCTACCCCAGTAGAAATTTCCTGCACATACCCGATCACCTTTTTGTCTGCCAGTTCCCAGGTGCTCCTGAAAGTGGTGGGGGGGGGTCTGTGAGAGAGGGAGCTCACCCAGCCCCGCCCACTCCTTTCCTCCACCCCCAAAATACACCCAATCCTAGGGCACAGCCTCACTCACAATAAGGGTGGGCTCCAGCCCAGCTTGCCCAAAAGGCATCCTGGAGTCTCCTGGAGACCCCTGGGAGGTTGCCGTGGAGACCTGAGGTGGCACTCTAGCCCAGCCCTGAGCTCTATGGTTCAGACCCCTTACCACCATAAAAGCCTAGACTCTGCCCAATTCCTCTCTATGATCATGCTGGAGAAGTACCCAGGAGAAGTACCCAGTCCCTCTGCCCAATTCCTCTCTATGATCATGCCCCCAGGTTTCTTTGTGTTTTGGGGGAAGTCCCTCAATGGTCACCCTGGGCACTCACCCTGGCTGGTGCAGGATCACTGGGCTCCCCTTTGGGCCCTAGCTTTCCAGGGAGCCCAACAAAGTTCTGGAGCCCTTCAGGCAGCGTTGGGCACACTTCACAGGGTTCACCCTAGCAAAAGGGAGAGGCTATGAGTGGACAGGGTAGGGCTGAGACCCCCAGGAAGGCAAGGAGCCTTTTGCACACACCAGCCCTAGACATTGGGCCTGCCAGTTCCCCACCCCCAACATCAAAGTGGACAGCAGGAACGCCGCTGGGGCTTCCTGTTTAAGTGACTCATTCATTCACCACAAGATTCCAGGGCCACACAAAACTACATCCTCACAGTAAGCCTTAAAACACAACTGTGTCCTACTGACAGACATGGAAACTTGGGCTATGAGAGAAGCTAATTGACTTGGCACGTTCATAACCACGTGTGTGGTGGAGGCAGAGTTTGAACCCAGCAAACCTCCAAGCCAGGTTCTTTATGAACTGATCGCACAAGGACATCAGAGGAAGAAAGGGTGGGAGTTCCCTGAGGAAGGTCCAGCACCCCTAGGCCTAGGGCCCTTGATACTCCCTGTCATTTGCAGAGACAGGGGTCCCATTCCCACCCTGATCTCGGCAGCCAGGCTGGGGACTCACCTTCTCTCCCTTCACACCTGGCTTCCCCTGTTAGAAAAGAGTCAGTGGGCATCAGTGCCAGGGCACAGGGCTGATGTGCCCACTGAGGGCCCAAGGACCTAGCCCTCCCTCTGAAAGCCATGGAAGACCCGACCCTCCCCCACCAGATTGAGGTCACTCACAGGTTTCCCACCAGGGCCTTCCTTTCCTGGCATCCCAGAGCTGCCCTGTGGTCAGAAGGAAGGTTAAGTGGGGAGCCTCCTGGCCAGTGCGACCTCGGCGCATGCCCCCTCCCCACCCATGCCCCTCTTGATGGCAGAACAATCTCTGCCAAATCTCCTGGCGCCATTGGCTCTATTTGGTTGGTTCCTGTTGCCTGCCCTCCATGTCTAACTCAAGTCATTCTGGGTTTCAAAGGAAGGGAGAAAATGAGGCCTCTGTGTGCCCCTTCGCTGGTGCACAGGTTAGGAGGTGATCCGCGCAACCCCAGGGGAACCACAGCAGTCACATAGAAATTTCCAGGGCTTTCTGCACATCCAGGCACAAGGCCCTCAAATGAGCTTGGGCCCTCCAGCAAAGTCTGCTTTGGTCTTTACAACACTTAGGCCTGCCCACCCCCATACCTGGAACACAGGCCAAGGTTTCCACCTCAGTGAGCCCCGGGATGGGGACAGGGCACTCCCCACCAAGGGGCCTGGCCAAGCCAAGCCCAGCCTCCTCCCACAAAGGCCCGGCCTTCTCCCAGGGACTTGCTTCCCCTGTGGGAGGCCACCCTGGTCCCTTCTCCTCTCTTCTCTTGCCAAGCATGGAACTCCCCGAGTGCCCACATGCCTACCTCTGCTTACCTTGTCTCCCTTAGGGCCTGGTGGGCCACCTGGATCCCCCTGAGGGCAGAAACAGAGTCAGATGGAAGTTTCCAGGGACCTCTCACTCTCTCACTACAGCAAGATCTTCTACTGTCACCCTCTCCTCTAGCCAGGAACCCTGGGACAGAGCTTTATCTTCCCCCCCTGGCCAGAATGGGAGAGGGGTCTCTGAGAAAAAGGCAGCAAGAGAAGCAAGGGGGTACTCACCGGGGTCCCAGGCAGTCCTATCCCAGGGGGTCCAGGGAGGCCAGGGAGCCCGGGCTCTCCTGCCAGCCCTTCAGGCCCAACAAAGCCAGGGTCCCCCTGGCACAAACATAAGGTGGGCATCAGAAAGCTACCACTTCAGCCCTGCCACCCCATCTCTACCCCACAAACACCCACAACTCACCTTCTGCCCTTTAGGTCCAATGACACAGATCTCTCCGGGCCGGCCCTGTGGGGGGTTGGGGGGAGGGTGTAGGAACAGCCCTGAGGCTTGGCACTTCCCCATGGGGACAGGTACATGCCTGCCTGTCCCACCCTCCCTGCCCCTCTCCCAAGCCGGAGCCCACCCCAGTGCCCTGAGGTCAGCACATGTCAGACTTAGGGTGTTAGATGTTCAGGCTCTGGGGCTGGGAGTGAGGAGCCCTGGGACCAGGTCCTTTTTCTGTGTCCTTCTTGCTGTGCCTCCTGGGGCACAGCCCCTCCCCACCCTGTCTGAGCATGGCGAGGGAGCTGGATTCTGAAGGTTAAATCCCAGCATCCTCAGATCCCATGCTGGGGGTGGCGGTGGGGAAGGCTCCCAGCACCTACATCCCGGCCCGGCTTTCCTGGAACGCCCTTGCTGCCTCCGTCACCCTTCTCGCCTTTCTGGCCCTGGGGAAAGAAGAAGCAAAGCGCACAGGGTGAAGGAAGGGACTGGGACAGCCAGGCAGCTCCACCTGGGGGAGGGACAACTGCCTTCTAGATCCCTGGGCTCTGCCTCCCCTGAGGGTGAATGGCTTCAATCACCACAGGAGGGTAGACAACAGGAAGAACTTCCAGACCAGCCAGGCCCCTCACTGGGGGAGTCTGTGGCATTCCCCTCCAGGTCGGCTGTGCATTTGGACCAGGCAGGATGACCGGGATGTGTGCGGGAGGGTCCTGCCAGCCCCGTGCTCACTGACACCATCTCCTCCGAGAACCCCGGCTCCTCCTTCCTCTTGGCTGTAGAGCCCGAAGACCTCCCTGGAACCCGCCCCTCCAAATCCACGCTTGTTACCTTCTCGCCTGTTGAGCCTGGAAGTCCTGAGGGTCCCTGAGATGAGGAGGGGACACAAAGGAAAGGGGAGTGAGGCAAGGAGGGTGAGGAAGGAGGGTGAGAAAGGAGGGTGAGGCAGGGAGGGTGAGGCTGGGCCCAGGACCCACCACCCCTGCCCTATCCCCGGCCCCACACTCACCAGAGCTCCTGACTCCCCCTTCTCTCCCTTCGGGCCTTCTGCACACTGAACAGGGGAGCACAGTGTTGAGGAGGGCAGAGGGTCACTGGATGGGCTGCCAAGTGCACAGCACCCCCCCAGGGGCTGGCCCCATGTCAGCCCTGAAGCAGGCATCGCCTCCAAGTCTTACCTGAAGCGGGGCATCCGGGGAGATTCGAACGCAGTCATTGCCCTGGGGTAGGGAACAAGGGATCAGGGGCAAGAACTCCCGGGGAAGTCCCCTAGACCTGCTGTGAGGAGGATAGGCCCAGGAACCTCGTAGTCCTAAGTATCCCTAGAAAAGAGAGGCTTCCACACCCGAACCCCTAGAAAAAGACCCTGGCCCTCACCCCCACCCCCTGATCTGGGCCAGGCTGCAGGCTTTCTGCTGGGATGATAGGGTGATGGCTCACATCCCACCTCACCCCAGGGCACAGCTGGCAAGGGTCCTGCCACGGGCTGGGCTGGGACACTTACCTGTGCTCCCTTCTCTCCCTTGGAGCCTGGGGGACCAGGCAGGCCCCGCTCACCTTTCCCTCCCTGAGAGTGAAACCAGAATGAAAGCTAGGACCACAGGGGGCACACGGGAGCCTCGAGGAAGCTCTCCCCACCTCTGGCCCCCTCCACCCTCCCGCTACACATGGGTGTGCAAATGTGCACACATGTGAGTAATGTCCACCACTCTACCCCCACCGCACACAGGCATATGGATTCCACACCCATCCATCCACGAGCCCTCCCACCCCTAGAGGCTATATTTGGCAAATCTACAGTCTCAAGCAGGGGATATCCCATCCCCCACACCCGTATCCAGCACATCAGCTCACACACAGCACAGCTGGAGGCATATGGACATACATGCAAAAGGCAGAAACCCATGCTGGCTGAGCGTCAGGCTGCCTGACTTCAAATCTTGTACTTGCTAGCATGTCACTCAGAGCAGGTCGTGTCACCTTTCTGAGCCTCAGTTTCTTCAGCCATAAAACGACATTGACAAGCACAACCCATAGCTGCGTAGGTTCCCTCCTTGTGACTCACAAGCGCTGCAGCCTCGTTAGGCCCACAGGTCTATGGGTTGAACCCCAGCCTTTGTGTGCCACATGTGTGCAAGCATGTGTCCCAGAGACCCACACATAATCATTCTGACACACCCAGTCAGACTCATGTGGGCACAGCTGGTCCTCAGTTTCCCCTAAAGTAAAATGATAGCAGCCACCCTGTAGGCTGGGTATTGAGGGGGCTCAGAAAGGTAGTAAGTGTGCACAGGTGTGGCCCAGGGCCTCGTGCCCAGTAGGGGCTCAGAAAAGGGGCCGCTCTTAGCATCTTTGTACACACAAAACCCCCTCCTTTCTCTACCATGCATACACCTAATCACCGTACATACATACAGGCTCAGCTGGCCCTGATATGAACACACAGCCACAGGGTCACATGCGGTGGGGATGGCTGGGGGTGCCAAAGAGGACAGGAAAGTCCTGTTCTCCATTAGGACTCACCTTGGGGCCAGAGGGAGCAAGTGTGACCTGAGGGGACAGAGGAGAGGGTATCATACTTCCAGGAGAGAGAGAAAACCAGGGGCCCAGAGAAGTCAAGCAATTTAGATGGGGTCACACAGCATGGTAGCAGGACCAGCAGCTTGTATCCCAGCCTCTGCTCTGCCTCCCAGGCAAACCAGCCAGCCGACTCCATGTCCTCATGCTGTAACATTTGCAGAGGGTCTAACCTGCCTCCTCTAACCTGCCTGGCTTTTGTTAGCTCCACCTCCCAGTTGCTGGAATAACATGGCTTCTCGGTTTCCATGGTAACCCCTGCACATCTGGGGACCATCACCAGGCTGGGTGGGGGACTGGATTGAAAGAGGGGCAGGGAGCAGAAAGGGTACTCCTGATATCCCCCAAAGTCAGGGGGCTTGGAGCTGAGGGTAGCTGGGGCTGTGCCCTTGGTGGACCAATGTGGCAGGTCAACTCAGAATGTCAGGCCACAGAAGAATGGTGACTCATGCTGCCTATGGAAAAGGCACAGTTGGGTGCCAGCTGTGCTCACACTGAGCCCCTCTCCCTTGCCCTTCTGGACCCCCAGAGGAAGGCTGGACCAAGGCCAGCTAGAAAGGGATAGCAGGCCCCGAGCCAACACTGTAGGAGCCCTCGCCGGGCTCAGCCAGCTCTTCCCCTTCTCTAAGCCCCCAAGAGAATGCAGGAAGCCTCCACCACAGCAGGCTAAGACCTCGTGGGGACCGCAAAGCTGGGATCACCAACCAAGGACCTGCTTCTGCCGGCCCCCACCCCATGCCCATGCCCTGCACCCCAACACATTGTGGATGACAAGGCAGATCACAGGCTTTCTTCCATACAGCCCTGCATTGGTGGGGATGGGAGTGAGGGTCAAGCCTGGCTCTGGGAGATGGGCAGGGAGGGAGTGTGAAAGTGCACAAAGACCCCCTTGTCCTCACCCAGGAGGCTGCCAGCCAGCTCTAGGCAACATTCACTCCCAGCTTTTGCCCACTCCACCCTGCACACCCTCCATTCACTCACATTGCTGTTCTGGGCACCATGGACACAGGGCGGGCACTGAAAGGGAAGAACAGGCCAAGAGGTCAATTCTGAGCCCCTGGGGTAGGCCCTCCCCACCTCCACCACCGCCAGGCCCACAGAACAGCATGTGTGTCTTAAGTGGAATCTGAGGAGAGCCTGAAGACAGGAATCCTATCAAACAAGCCCCACCCCTCATTTCCCACCCACCCAGCCCCACAGCCATTTTTCAGATGGGAAACTGAAGCCCAGAGAGGAATAGCAATATGCCTCAGGTCACACAGCATGCTGGAGCAGAGTACGGCCCAGAATAAAAGGGCACCATGGCTGAAGGCTAGGCTCTCCCCATGATGCCTGTGGCCACTTGCTGCCCACTCAGCTGGAGTGCCCTCCAGGGCTACCTACCCCTCAACCCAAGGAGAGGCAGTGGGCAGACAGGGCCCAGCATTGGGCCCCCAGGGAATGCTGGGAGCTGTGTAGTCAGCCAGCACCCCCATGCTCAGGCTCTGTGCCCAAAGCCTGGTCCAAAGGGTTCATGCTGGCACCTCCCCTGCTGCCAGCCCACTGGGAGGCTTACCTCATCGGCTGCTGTCTCCCGATGGACCTGAGGAAAGGGTAGGGGCTTGGGAATGGGCAGGGAGCTCAGGGGGCCTAGCACTGTTTCCAACACCTCTAGCTCCAAACCAAAAGGAGTGAGCACTCTAGAGAGTGCCAGGCACTGCATCTGTCTCAACCCCATCCATCCATCTTGATCAGAGCTGGCACCTACATTTCCTAAGCTCTGTCCAGGAGGTAGGAAAGGCAGGAGGAGAGTGGGAGTGGAGCACCTTATGCCTGGGGTTTACAGGGGCACAGAGGGCAGACTGAAGGCACGTGGCCCCCACCCCCGCCTCTACCTTTGCTCCCCTTTCTGCTTTCTGGCTGATTCTTCCTGTCAGCTGGGTATCCACCTGGGCAGACAGAGCAAAGAGAAACCCTTGAGGAGGGGGCAGTTCTGGGGCCCATACTGGAAAGGGGCACCCAGGCAGGGGGCATGGACCCCAGGTATCCCCTCAGCCTGGCATCGGGCACCTCCCAGGGCATCAAGGGCCCACTCAGGACCCTGTGGCTGCCCCGACAGGTCCCCTTCCTTTCCCCCCACCCACCCATGTGATGTCAGAGCAAACAAGACCATGCATCAATGGGATCCTGTGTTCCCACAGCCCAAGGCTGGGCACGATGCCCGGGCAGGCAGGGAGACTGCCCAGCCAGGAGGTGGGCCTAAGGGAGGAACCAGGCTTCCGTGCCACCTCTAAAGAACCTGACAGTGGGCAGGGCAGCTGGCCATGGTGCTGGGTGTAGAACCAGTCTAGCACTGGCTGGCGCTGGGGCCCAGGAGAGTGAGCCATCCCTGGCAGAAGCCGTATGACCTGATCTCTGATCCCAGGTATCTCTGTCCTGGAGAAACTGCCTTTGAGGGACAAGCCTGGTCCTGCCCTCATCAGAAGAGTTTGGATGGCATCCGTGAGGGTCTAGGCAGTGCCAGAGCTAGATGGTACCAATCTCAACACTCATAGGTAAGTGGGCACAGGACCACCCAGTGGGCTGCCTCCGCCTCCCTGAATCCTTTAGGGGTGGTGTACAAATAGGGGGCACTTCCAGTGCCCTCCTGCCCTGGGCACATGGCCAACTGACCCTGGTGGCAGACGTCAATCAGGTCAGGGGAGGGGTATCTCACTTGTGCCTGCCTGTGCTGGCATCTGCCTGCCCTGCCCACCTACCTGGCTGTGTCGAGGCTCCTCCAGGCAGAAGCAGCGGGTGTAGACCTTGCCTTCAGTCTGTGGATTGATCTCGATGAGCTCATTGCTCTGGGTGTCCCGGCGGGCCTTGGAGGTCTCTGGGGGGCACTGTTCAGTGGAGGGGCAGGGCTAGGGTCAGTACAGAAGCCAACTCCTCCTAAAATCTCCAGGCATCACCTTCCAGACCCTCATCTCTGGCGCAGTGTGAGAGCTGGGCCACTCACCCCTGCTGGTAAAATCTCACAGCAACCCTCCTCCAGCACGAGCTCCGGGTCACAGTAGATGTGCGCCTGCTGAAGGTCAAACTGCAGGGGACACACACATCAATTTCACTTCATTTTATCAAATAGCTCTGTGTCCCGGTCCCCAAGGAGGCACAGAGATGACTCTGCCTCAGGATCTGACCTCAGGGTGTTTCCAGTCTGGCCTGAGAGACATCAAAAATGGAGCCGTCGCCAAAGGCCGAACAAAACCGTGCGCACAGGAACGAGGGAGAGCAGGCCCAGAGGAACAAAAGAGGAGGAGGCTCCATTCATGCTGGGCTTTGAAGGGCTGGTAGCTACACAGCAGATGAGTATGCAAGGAAAGGCATTCCAGGTAGAGGTAACAGTGTAGCCAAAGGCACGGCAGTGTGAAAGTACTAGGTGAGCTGGGTGACTAGGATGGAATCGATCAGAGCAGTGCTGCACGGAGAGATGTAAAGGAAGATGATGCTGCAGACACTTATGGGGACCAGATCATGAAAGGCCTTGAATGCCAGGTAAATATGTTTAGGTTGTGTTTGGAGAGCAATGGAAAAGCAGGGGAAGATTCTGAGCAGGAGAAGGACTTGTTCTGATGCAGATTCCGGGAAGCTCATTCAGGTTCCCAGAAGAGAGGAGCAGAGGTCAGGGCCTGACCCAGCACTCACCGAGACAGGCTTGCCCTGCTCAGCATCCAAGCCTAGAAATACATGGCCCACCAGCCGCAGGGGTCTCCGAGGCCCCAGAGGCTGGGAGGAGGCTGAGCTGCAGTCCACATGCACGGAGGCCACACGTCCAGCCACACTCAGCATCAGCTTGTGCCAACGCAGGTCAAAGAGCTGGGGCACTGGGAAGACGCAGGACACAAAGTCGCCATCCTGGCCCTGGGCCCTGAGCTCCAGGCTCCGCTCTTGGCTATTGACTTCCAGGGAAATCTGAATGGAATGGAGAAAGGGTCAGGACAAAGATTCAGAGCTCCAGAGTCCCAGCATGGGCACATTCAGGGCCCTCAAGCACATTTCCCAGGAGGGGAAACTGAGACGCAGGAAGGGAAGAAAGCTGACTGGGGTCAAGGAACTATACATCCCGAAAAAACGAGGCAGGTACTGGCGGGCTGGGAGGCAACCTTGAAGGTGGACACAGGATGGAGAAGGGAGACCCCAGAAATCACAAGCCGGGAAGAAAGTTGGGCTGGACTGGTACTACCCAACGCCCTGAGAAGCAGTAAGGGCACAGGGGAGGGTCACCTGTGGGTACCCATCAGCATCGGTCACTTGAAACAGATACCACGTCTTCTGGTAGGTGTGTTTCTTCAGCAGTAGTGTCAGCACTAGGGCAAACTCCTCCGGGAGGCCCCGAGGGAATACTCGTCTGGAGATGGAGCAGGGAGGGTGCCCTGAGGCTCTGGTGAGGTCCCAACTGCTGCCCACCCTGGGCCCTCAGGACTGCTGAGCCTACCCAAGACATGCACAGGCACTCACCTTGCATCACATATACATTCATCACATATACTCTCCACACCTTTACTGAGTGCCTTCCACCTGCTAGGTGTGGGTCTGGCTGCTGGGAATAACAGTGGTAAAGGCCAGGCGTGGTGGCTCATGCCTGAAATCCCAGCACTTTGGGAGGCCAAGGCAGGAGGATCACCTGAGGCCAGGAGTTGGAGACCAGCCTGGGCAACATGGTGAAACCCCATCTCTACTAAAAATACAAAAATTAGCCAGGTGTGGTGGTGGGCACCTGTAATCCCAGCTACTTGGGAGGCTGAGGTAGGAGAATCACTTGAACCCAGGAGGTAGAGGTTGCAGTGAGCCAAGATCGTGCCACTGCACTCCAGCCTGGGCGACAGAGCAAGACTTGGTCTCAAAAAACACACACACAATCACTTCTCGGCCTTTTGGCTAAGATCAAGTGTAAAACACACACACACACACACACACACACACACACACACACAGTGGTGAAAATACAGAGGCAGTGCCTGCCCTCATGGAGCCTTCAAGTCTGATGGGGGCAGGAAGGCCAAGAGCAAAGCATCCCCAGAATGACTATTTCACTCTCGCACTGCAATTTGAACAAGTGCTTCCAGCGAATCCAGGATACCCGGGGTGAATAACTGGGCCTAGGGTGGAAGGAGAGATGCTGAAAAAAAGCTGGAAACAGTTCAGCATGACTAGAGCGGCAAGAGAGAAAAAAGAGCATTTTGAGAGCTGACGTTGAAGAGGCAAGCAGGGGCCAGACCACCCAGGGGCTTGTGGGAGTTTGGACTTCACACACGTGGGTGCACACGCTCACACGTATGCACGCACGCGCGGACACACACACACACACAACTCTTGCCAGGTTCCCGCCCACACCCTGTGTTCTCACAGTGCCCATGGGATGCAGATCTGTTCCCACCCACTGGCCAGAGACAGGGGAGAGGGACAGAAGGTAGGTCTGCCAGGTGCCCCTCTCAGCCCACCCTGCAAGCCTGGGGTGGAGGCCAGGTTGACTCCTGGCAGTGGGTGGGATGAGATGACCCAGAGAGAGGCCCCTGGGCTTAGGCCCCACATCCAGAGTTGCCGGGGAGCACGGCTGAGGTCAGTGTTGATTCTCCGTGGTCGCATGGATGGCTTTACCGGGTGGGCTGGGTCACGGGGGCCGCCCCCAGGCGCAGGATGAGAGGCCCCTTGGGGTTGCGGATCTTCTTGATGGCAGATGTCTTCATGAGGCTGAGTCGGTGGATGAGGTTGAAGCCTTTGGGGGAGACACCAGGTGAAGAGCGCAGCTGAGCAGGTGGAGAGGGGTACAGATCACTCCCAGAGGAAGGCCGTGGGGTCGGCGGGATGCGGTGGATGGGCGCTCACCAGTCACATTGGCTGCCAGGCTACTACTGTGTTCCGACTTGAGTCCTTCCTGCTGCGAAGGTGGGCACTGTGCACCTGGAAGAGAAGGGGCAGGGGGGGCATTAGGTGCGCTCAAGCACAGTTGCTGCACAGTTGGACACTTGGGGAACCTGGGAGGGAGCAGGTTTATAGTCCTCACTCTGGACAGCAGCTAGATCCTGCCTTCACCACCTGCCTTCTGACCCTGGCTTTCCAGGGAGCCGGAAGGCCGCCCAGCATACAGTTGAGAAGACTGAGGTCCAAGACTGAGGTCTGGGCCAAGGCCACTAAGTGAGCCAACAGCAGAGAAAGCCCAGAACTCCAGGAACCCAAATCTCCCAGCACTCCAGTTCAGGAGCTAGGCCAGAACGGGAGAGAGTACAAGAAACTCTAAGCGGTCCCCGAGCCCGGATGGAGTGGGGAGCTGTGTATTTACACGTGTGCCCTCTCATGACGTACACCCAGGTAGGGGGGCAGAGGAGCTCTTCGGGGGTGAGGAAATGCCACAATCATGCACACTTCGTGTTTGTACAATTATATGTACATGTCTGTACATGTGGGAGTTGTAACTATCCTGCCACCAGGGATGACGTGCAGCTGGCACACATGCTCCCAGCAATGGGAACTTCCTATGTCCAAAGTAGACAAGCAGGCCAGACACAAGTTTGAGCCAACGGAATGAGTATTTACCTGAATAACCACCTTGTGAAACAGTGAGAAGACACTGAGGGTCTGAGGGGACCGCAAGCTCAAGAGTACCGCCAGGGCCTCGGAGCTCCAGGCAGGGCATATGAAGGGGTAAGGGCTCCCAGAGAAAGGAGATAGCTTAATTCAGGTTTCCAAAGCCCTGAAAGAATAGGGGGGCAGCCATGGGCTGCCCTTTTCCTGGAGCTGACTGAGCAGAAGTATTGGAGGAGGTGCTACAACAGGAATGACAGAGGCTGGAACCAAAAGGCCTTCTCGTCAACGCAGAGGGATAGGTGGGACAAGACAGTGAAGACAGTTCCTAGAAGCTGGCCTTGCACTCCCTGGCTAGACTGGCTGGAAGAAGGAATCCTGGGTCCCTGGGTCCCGGTCCCAGTGACCCCACTGGACTCTCCCTCCCCCAGGTCTGGTCAGAAAGACCATCACTGTCTTCAGCATCACAGCAGCAGTGGGTGACTCACCCCTTGGCAATGGGCCCAGATTCTTTACAGATGTTGAAATTCTCTGCCCCATCCCCCCAGGGGACCCGGTGAGGGAGAGGAGAGTAAAGCTCATGCACACACAAGCAGAAACACACATGTGCACATACAAGGGGCAGGCGGTCACACTCACCCCGGGCGCACAGTCCCTCTCACTTCAGCGCCTTGGTTTTTCTGCCTTTCCTAGCTGGATTTGGGTTCTAGGGGTTCTGTTCCTGCTTGGCTAGGCAGCTGAGCTGCTGAGCCCAGAGGGCACCCAGCAAGGCCAGGCAAGTTGCCCGGTCAACTTCCCCTGGCTTTGGGCCCTGGAAAGCTGCACCCTCTGTCTCATCCAGAGTCTGGGCCTTGGGGCGGGCCTTTTATTGGAGATTCGGGGCCAGCCGTGGAGGAGGAGAAGCACGTGAGCTAGAGGGATGGAGTCTCCACCATGCAAAGGATCCGCGGGACTTGGGGTTCTCTGGGGAGGCGGCGTCCTTCTGCAGGGTGAGCTCACTGCCTGTTCCTCCCCACCCCACTGGCCCAACCAGCACTGTGTCCACAGGCTTGGCTTCTGTATTGGGGTGGGGGGTGTTCTCTTACACACAGAGACACACAAATACCTACAAATGCATAGAACCAGTCTGAGAGACAAACAGAGATGCTGAGAGACATAAACGTACGAAGACACACGTGCATACACTCTCCAGCTGACCGCGCACAGGCTCGAGGGTGCCAACGCCCCAGACCACCCTGAGCCCAGGCCCTAGACTCTGCTGTAACTACCCATATGACCATACATACGTGGTCACATATGTGCAAGGACCCCGGCACCCCAGGAACCCAGTTGCAGGCCTGTGATACTCGGAGTCTCCTGTGTCATCTCACCTGTATTTGCCCCATGGCTGAAGGTAGCCCAGAGGCCGAGCAGCCACAGGCCAGGAGCCCAGGATACCCACATCCTGGTCCAAAGAGGTCAGCTACAGCCACAGCACCTGAAAACCACAGAGACCGGGAAGGCGGATTTCTGAGTTCACACAGCACAACTCCACACGTGGGCAAGTGGTAGCCAACCCGTGGGGCCCAGGCACTGGTATTGGGGTGGCAGGAGCTCTGGCCAGGCATCAGTCTCTCCCAGGGGCCCAACCACAGGCCTTGGGCTAGGATTTGGGCAGAGGTGATATTCAAAATATTTAACCACCGGTATGGCACGGATACCAACCAGCCAGAGCAGAAAGCTGCCACTGCACTGAAACAGTGTCCAGGCAGCATCCGGCCTCGGCAGTGGACACTTGCTGGATTGAGGAGAGGTCTAGGAGGTCTTAAAAGGCCAGAGAAGTTGGAATAGTGATGGGGGCTCAAAACAGAGGCTCTTCATCAAGACACATGGAAGTCTTTCAACAGTCTAACAATCCGTGCGCTGTCCTGGTGTATACACCTGGCTAGCTGCACCCAGCTCAGCCCAGGCAGCCCTGCCAGGCACCCACAAGGTCAGGGGCTGGTGACTGGGCTGAGACTGTGGGCCACAGGCTTCCACAGGCAGTGTGGGGGCCAAGGAAAGCTTTCCCCATGAGTACAGTGGACAGGGGAGCAGGTCTCTAGGGCTCAGGCTCTCAGGGCCAGCCCCGCCGCTGATGGATGCTCGTCTTTTAGTTTTATTAAACCCTGATGGATGGGCCCAGATAAATCAATGCAGGCTCAGCAAGCGGCCAGCAGAGCCATACATCATCTGGCCTCCCCCAGGACAGGCAGCTCACGTGCACAAACATAGAGCCAGGCAGCACACGCAGATGCACAGGTACATGTACATCAGGACACATATGTGGTACCAGTGTGCACACACACCTATCTGCACACAGGCATGCTCACAGAAACATATGCTCGCTGATAGACCCAGACACAGAAGTTTGCATATACCCACGTGCACACAGCCAGCCTAGGACCACCCCTCCCGTAGGTCTTCTTGATGGGAAGTTCTAATGCAAGTCTGACCTCATTCCTTCCAACTCTAATGGAATCTGATTTTCCTTCTGTCAATCATGGATAGGAAATGAAAACAGAAAGGACCCCTTATTCCAATATATTTGGAGCTAGGACTCCAGCCCCCTTCTCCCTGGGACAGAACTGTGCCCCCAGCCTATTCATCCCCCATCCCAGCGGTATACACATCCCACCTCTCAAACCCTATCCTGGCCTTCCCCTCCTGCTAGCCAATAGAAGGGCTTCCAGCTGTGGGCTGCATGTGGGTGCATGTGGAGGCGTGAGGATGGGTGTGATCCTGTCCCCACTCCTCAGGCTCCAGCCAGAGTGCAGGGCTACAGGGACAGAGCCAGAGAAGCTTCCAGGGAGACCGTTCACCTCAACACAGAGGCATAGATTTGGGCTCAGGGACAGTCAGAACCAGGTTAGAGTTTAGAGCTCATCTGGCTCTAGAGAAGACGACCAAGGCCCAGAAAGGGAATGCCACTTTCCCCAGGTCACACAGCAAGTCAGGGGCAGAAAGGGCCTGTCAGCCCAGAGCCCTGAGGCCACCCACTGTATCCCCACTTACCAGTGGCCTGGGATTCTCCCACCTCCCTGAGCCGTCCAGGCAGCAGCCTGAGGAAGCAGGGCCCAGGTTCCTCAGGCCTGCTGGGGGTTCTCCATCTCTTCCTGAGGGTCACGGGTCCCCAGCTTCCTGGAGCTGGAGCTCTCCCGGCTGTCTGCTGCCCCGTGCACGCCTGCCGCGGACTGCCGGCCACTCCGGGTGGGGGAAGAGGGGCGGTTCCAGGGGGCTGGGGGCCTGCCAGGGACACTAATGGAACACAGCTGGACCAGCCCACCAGGCAGGAGGAGGAGGAGGAGAGCTGGGAGGGGGCTCCAGCGCCAGCAGAGGCAGCTGGACTGCCGGGTGCACAGTCCCGCCCCACCCCGGGTCTGGCCGAGCTCCCAGGCCCGCCCCTCCTGCCTCCCTGCCAGGTGAGCCAGCCTCGAGCTAGGCGGGACCCTGCGTGCCCAGAGCTGCCCTGGGAGGGGGCTCCTGTGGGCCCTTTAAGAGCCAGGCCTGGAGTTTGAAGTGCCCTCCTATCCAAGTCCCGGCTGGGCCCCCAGAAGGCTGCAGGGGTTATGAGGGGGAAGGAGGTGGAGGGAGAGGGGTAGAGACCCTCCTCCCAAGTGCGTGGCACCCATGATGTGGCTGCCGCCCAAGCCTCGGTGGTCAGCTTTTTCCAGTTCCTTGGCCTAACATTCCTAGTCAGTCTGTCCCTAGTCTGTCTGTACTGGGAGGAGGAGGACACAGAGGAAGGGGAGGAAACCCCTCCTTTCCCTGTGCTAAATTAACCCCCTCTGCTCTGGCCTGACTCCCAGAGAAGCCGGACTGAGGGAGTCTTCTTATTCCTCCTGACTCCATGAGGTTGGAAGGGCTCAGATCCCTGGCCCCTGCTCTGGCTTTGCGGCTCCAAATGTGCTATGTAATAACAGTATTCCGTTTTCTCATCTGGAAGATGGGATCGTGACAGCACATGCCTCATGGCCTTCTGTAAGCAGGAAATAGGGGAAAGGCTATAAGAGTGCTTAGCACATGGTCTGGCACATACAGGAGCTCAGTAAATATCTGCTGCTGTTATCGTTACCACTGAGATCCCTGGTGGGGATGGGACTGGATTTCGAGCCTTTATACCAGCACTGGGGAAGGAGCTGCTTTATATTCAGGGTTCAAGGACGCAAGAGGAATTGAGCTGGGCTGAAAGATTGGAGCTCTGAGGAGGAGGGAGCGGGTAACGTTTCTAGTTCTGTCCAGAGGCAGGGCCGCGGACCAAGGTGAACCCCCCACCAAGGGTCTCCTCCCCCTTGGGCTGACCCAAGCCTGAGGAGCTACAAAGTAGGCTCAAGAGGCCATGAGATGCTGGGCTGAAGAGGGAGAAACTGAGGGCCTCCATTGAGAGGGGCCCTGTCAAAGCAACGTGCCCAGCTGTGTGGCCCCGGCTAATCCGGGCAGGAGGAGGTTGGTGGGGCAGGCCTGGGATTTCCCACCTCCAGACCCAGAGGTGCTGAGTCAGCGGAAAACCCAACCATGCCGCAGAGGCTCCCCACTGTGGTCCCAGTGAGGAGTCAGCCCCAGATGTGGCGGTGGCAGCGGTGGGGCCTGGGAAGTGCTGAGCTCAGCAGTCGGGAAGCAGAGGGGGCAGGGCCTTCTGAGTGCTCTGGCCCAAGGGGTGGGCGGGCCCAGGCCCCACCTTCCCTGCCTGAGGGTGCCAAGCCGGCGGTGGGCACTTGGGAGAGGTGGGAAACACATGTATGTCAGGCTCTGTAGTGGAAATTCATGTATGCTAACTCCTTCGATCTTGACAACAACGTGAGGCAGAATTCCCTTTTTATTCCCAAACCTGCAGCATAGGAAAAACACAACTTGCCCGGGACCCCACAGCTAGTCAGTGGGGAGCAGGACTCACGCCCAGCCAGCCTGGACTCAACCCCATGCCATCCTGACAGCTCCCACCGCGCCCAGATAGGGCAGGTGGCGGGACCAGGGGCGGAGGAACCTGAGAAGGGAGAGCCAGATGCCTTCCCACAGCACCCCAAGGGTGCTCACAGGGACAGCCACGCCTGCAACACACCTCACACCTAAAAACACTATCATAGACACTGTCTCGAATGTGCCACGCCCCTTCCTCCCTTCCACCTAGGTGCACACATCCAGAAACACGAGGTCAAGTACGTTCTAGCACAGCACTCGGGTATGCAGACTCCATATGCATGTATAGGCATTCATGTTCACATAGACACACCCTGGCCCTAGAAACACTCACACACAGCGGAGACACATAGGAGATGCCTCCATATAAAAGATACACAGAGACGCATGTAAGAGCCCAGATTACCCCGCAGAAGTATATCCCTGGACACACCCAAACACAGGTGCATAATTCTCAGAATGCATGCACACAGCGCTGCATATACTTGAATGTGCACACACAGACACATGCATGTACACGCAGACATGTGCGCACAAACATACATGTGCCCACAGGCATAATTACTCAGATATGCAAGCAGAGTAGGCTGCAGACCTGCAGCACATACTTGTGTGCACACATAGATGGCCACACAGACTTGGCTCCCAGAGAAACACCCACTGGGACATGAGCACACCGACACAGGTACACATATGCATACATGCAGCCATGCTGACACATTTACATGCATGCAGTGGCAGAAAGTCCTGCATGCCAGCAAGCCGGGTATCCCCTGGGGCTGGGCTCAGTGCCCTCACCCCAGATGGCAACACCACGAGGTAATCAATGCTGCTAATCACCACCAGCTGCCCTGGAGCCGGCGTGCTGCTGCTGGGTGGGGCTACCAAGGCCTCCTGGACCTGGGGTAGTCTGCCCAGATGTTGGCAGTGCCCAAGGGCTCTCCATCCCCACTGGGGAATCCCCATCTGGCAGGGCAGACCCTGGGGCTGGGGCAGGGTGAAGAGCCAACCCAGGGCCTGGTCCCAGGACAGGCCCAGGAGCCCCCATGCATTCAAGCAGAGATGGTGTAAAGGCCTGAGGCTTGCAGAGTGGACCAGAACCCCCATATGTACAGTGCACACCTGGGCCCAGGCATATGCGCATACGGATGCACACAGACACATCACACATGATTGATTACTCTCAACAGATAAGCCCTTCCTGACTTCTTCATCCCTTTAAATGCCACCATAATTCATTCTGATGCTCAGGCAAAAACCTGAAAACCTTGGCTCCTTCCTTTTCCCTACCACCCCATCCAGTCCTGTCCATGTCACCTCCCAAATACAGTCCACGTTCATCCACGCCTCCCCACCGCCCCAGCTACGACCCTCACCCAGGCCACGATCATCTTCTGCTGGGCTGTTGCAAGAGCCCCCAACTGGTCTGCCTGCTGCCTGAGGGCCCCGCTACCCGCTTACTTCCTGCGCGGCAGCCAGTAAGACCTTTTCAAACCCCTATCAGTTGGCTTCACTCTCTTGCCTCCCTCTTCCTAGAATAAAGCCCCAGATCTTTCCCTTGGCCTTGCCAAGTCCTTTATGATCTCGCCTCTGCCTTCCTGTCCACCTCACCCCAAAAGCCATAGCCTCCCACTCACTTCCTTTCTCAGCCCTGAAGTCACTAAGTTGACTTTCCCCTCGTGGCTTGTGCACCAACTCTTCCCCCTGTTGGGAAGGATTTGCCCCTCGCCTTCGCGAGGGTGGCATTTTGATATCCAGGTCTCCCCTCCTCAGAGTCGCCTTCCCTGGCCACCAGATATGAGGAGCCGCTAGTTGCTCCCCATCACATGATCCTGGTTTGGGTTTTTTTGTTTGTTGGTTTGCTTTGCTTTGCTTTGCTTTGCTTTTTTTGAGACAGGGTCTTATTCTGTCACCCAGGCTGGAGTGCAGTGGTGTGATCATAGCTTACTGCAGCCTTGAACTCCTGGGTTCAAGTGATCCTCCCTCCTCAGCCTCCTGAGAAACTAGGACTACAGACTGGTGCCACCACTCCTGGGTATTTTTTTTAAAAAAAATTGTAGAGGCACAGTCTCGCTATGTTACCTAGGCTGGTCTTGAATTAATTCCTGGCCTCAAGTGATCCTCCTGCCACAGGCTCCCAAAGTGCTGGGATTACAGGCATGAGTCACTGTGCCCGGCCTGCCCTGTTTGAAATCTCTGCATAGCTCTGGTATTTGTTTGCTTGTTGTCTTTCTCTACTAATAAGCGCGAAAGCTCCATGAATGTCACTGTCCACCGATAATACCGTCCTTCAGCTGAGCCTGGCACCCTGCAGGCACCCACGATTGAATGAATGGCTAAATGCACGCAAGCACTGTCCAAGCACACAGACACAGACGTGCGCCGCAGGAGGCACGGCATCAGCACGCACGAGTATGCGCGTGCGCCCTCATCTGCAGACACCCGGGTGCAGCGTCTGGGGCGCAGAGCAGAGACTGAGCGCAGAGGGCCAGGCTTGGTCCTGCTTTGGTTTCTCTGAGTGTGTCTCTGTCTCTGTCCTCTGTGTCAGTGTGAGAACTCAGTGGCTCTTTCTTCCTTCTCAGCGAGTCTGTCCCGTCTCCAGCTCTCTCCCGCAGGCCTCTGTTGCCCTCTGGTTTTGGAACCTGTGTATCTGACTCTGCATCTCTGTCTTTGTGCCTCTGTTCTCTTTTTCTCACACTTGCTGCATTTTTACATTCCTGTCTTCTGTCTCTCTTTATCTCTGACTTCCCTGTTCCTATCTCGCTGTGCGTTTGTATCTGTCTTCGCCCTGTCTCCGTCTCTGTGTGTGTGTCTCACTCATTCTCCATCTGCCCGTCTCTGTTTCTGGTTTCTGGGTCTGGTCTCCATTTTTTGGCTCTAGATCTCGGCCTCTCTGTCCTTCCTTCTCCCTCCCTCTTGCCCTAAATCAGCTGGGCCACCAGGTCTCCACGGCTGTCTGCATCCCTGTGGCAGGGAGACCCATCTTTCATCTCTAACTGGCAGCTTTATGGTAGTGGGAAGGCCAGTGCTCCTCTCTGATAATGCCCACCTCCCCTATGGGGCCATGGCAAACTCCTCACTGAAACCCGGGCCCTGGCAACCTTCCCCAGCCACCAGGCCCAGCCAGGGCATCCTACTTCAAGCAGCTCTTGTTACCAGACACCTGCTTGGTTTGACCACCCCGAAGCTGCAAGAGAGGTGAGCCTAGAGCCTGGTGGGCCCTGCTGTGGATGTGGCAATGGCCAGGGAAGGAGGACACTGGGGGAAGGAGACACTCCAGGGATCCTGAGCCCCAGCCTGGCTGCCCCTGGGCTATGCCCGTCTGTTTTGAATGACTCACAGAGTTGTGGCAGGCACAAAAGCCCTGGATGCCAGTCTTACCTCTATCCACCGTGTGACTCTGGGCCCTGGCCTCCATGTGGCATACAATCCCAGCTTAACCTACCTACCTGGTGTGTTACAGCATCTAAAAGAAACTCGCCTAATTATTCTGGCCAGTAGTTCTCCACAGGGGGCAACTTTGCTCCCAGGGGACATTTGGCAGTGTTTGGAGACATTTCTGATTGTCATAATGGGGGAGGGGTTGCCACTGGCATCCAGAGGACAGAGGCCAAGAATGTGCCCACCATCCTCCAATCCTAAGACAGCCCCTGACAGTCAGAATTATCTGGTCCCAAATGTCAGTGGTGCTGAGGGGCAGAATTCTGTTCTGGGATGGGCGAGGTGATTCACACCTACAATCCCAGCACTTTGGGAGGCAGAGGTAGGCGGATAGGCTGATAACTTGAGGCCGGGAGTTTGAGACCATCCTGGCCAACGTGGTGAAACCCCATCTCTACTAAAAATACAAAAATTATCTGGGCATAGTGGCACGTGCCTGTAATCTCAGCTGCTGGGGAGGCTGAGGCGGGAGAATCACTTGAACCTGGGAGGTGGAGGCTGCAGTGAGCCGAGATCGCACCACTGCACTCCAGCCTGGGTGACAGAACAAGATTAAGTCTCCAAAAACAAAAAATAAAAGAAATCCTTCTCTGTCCCAAAAGGAAGATTCTGCTTCTCAGAATTCCCATATTACTTCACCTTCTTTAAACTCTTAATCATACTCTAAGCAAGGGCTGGATCATGAGAAGACTCAGGACACCAGAGTTGGAGCCCGGCTCTCCCTTTAATAACAACAGCTGGTGGCTGGGTGTGGTGGCTCATGCCTGTAATCTCAGCACTTTGGAAGGCCCAGGCAGCTGGATTGCATGAGCCCAGGAGTTCGAGACCAACCTGGGCAACATGGCGAAACCCCATCGCTACAAAAGAATACAAAAATTGGCTGGGTGTGGTGGTGTGGTAGTCCCAGCTATTTGGGGGGCTGAGGTGGGAGGATCACTTGAGTCTAGGAGGTCAAGACTTCAGTGAGCTGAGATGGCACCACTGCACCCCAGCCTGAGTGATGTGGAGAAACTCATGTAGTCTCAGCAACCACAGGAGTACCTATGGTTGTACCTTCCCCATACTAAGAATGAAGAAGCTTACACAGCTGACACAAGTGGAGCCTGGGCTTGAACTGGTCATTTTGAGACAGGCCCACAGAGCAGGGTCTTTCTGGGAATGAACTCACATGCAGGCTCCTGGACAAGTCCTTTCCCCTCTTTGAGACTCCTTTTGCTCATCTGTCAGATGGGATTCACTGTCTCATTTAACCCCGCTGCATTCACAGAGGTAAGGTGCTGCTATCACCCTGCTTCACAAGGAGTTGAGATTTAAGGCTGGGGCCAGACACGGTGGCTCATGCCTGTAATCCCAGCACTTTGGGAGGTCAAGGTGGAGGGATCATCAGCAGTCAGGAGTTCGAGACCAGCCTGGCCAACATGGTGAAACACCATCTCTACTAAAAATACAAAAATGAGCCAGGCGTGGTGGCACGCACCTGTAATCCCAGCTACTTGGGAGGCTGAGGCAGGAGAATCGCTTTAACCCAGGAGGTGGAGGTTGCAGTGAGCTAAGATCACACCACTGCACTTCAGCCTGGGCAACAGAGTGAGACTCTATCTCAAAAAAAAAAAAAAAAAAGAAGAAGATTTAAGGCTGGAAAGTGGTGGGACAGAGATTGGAACTCCGATCTGCCTAACCCCAGGGGCCATGAGTTTAATCAGGTCACCTGCGGTCCCCCAAGTATGGTAAAGCAGGAAGGTAGGAGTTCTCAAGCTTGGAGGCCTTGTTAACACAGATCGTCAGGCCCCACTCTCAGAGTGATGCTGATGTTGTGGACCCAGGGGCCACATTTGAGAACCCCTGCAGGAGAGTATGATGTTCGATTACCTGCGTGTGGGTTCAAATCCTGACTCCAGCTCTCATTGCTTCTATGACGGGGATATCACTTAACCTCCTCTTCTGCATGGGAGATAACAGCAGTGCCTATCACTTCGGGTTGCTGGAAGGATTAAGGGAGATAGTGACAAAGAAAAAGTCCCTCCCATGATGCTGGCACCTAGTGGACTCTCAGAAATACTTGCCAGCATGAGGATCCCTTAACCAGGCAATGCTCCCTCTCTCCGGACAGAAGCTCCCAGAGAGCAGAGATCTAACAGATCATCTTCTCCTACCTATCAGATACCTCTCCAGGCCTAAGCAGAGCAAGGACAAGATGCCATCTGAGATAAGCCCAGGCGTGGCAGCGGGATGTGGCTCACGTCTGCCTAGGTGTTCCCAGGGGCTCCTGCCCCATAGCACTGGTTCTCCTGGAGCAGAGTGAGGCTGGCACATAGGCAGCAGTGAGAACCCCCAGACTGGCCTGGCCCCCAGACTTCCTCCAGACCCAATCCCACACCTAACCACCCTAGCCTTTTGGGGCAAGAATGGCATAGCTTGCTACTGCCACACCCTATCCAAACATCCCTTTGGCCGCTAACCAGCACAAGTCAGTCCTGCTGTGTGACCTTGAGCTAATCCCTAGGCTCCTCTGAGCCTTACTTTCTTCACCTATAAAAATCAAATAAGAGCCAGGTATGGTGGTTCACGCCTATAATCTCAGCACTTTTGGGGGGCCCAGACAGGAGGATCACTTGAACCCAGGAGTTTGAGACCAGCTTGGGCAACATAGTAAGACCCTTGTCTCTGCAAAAAAATTTTTTAATTAGCTGGGTGTGGTGGTGCACACCTGTAGTTCAGCTAATCAGGAGGCTGATGTAGGAAGATCTCCTGAGCCCAGGAGGTCAAAACTGCAGTGAGCTGTGATTATGCCACTGCATTGCAGCCTGGGCAACAAACGGAGATCCTCTTTCCAAAAAAGGCAAATAAGGCTCAGCATAGTGGCTAAAGGAAGGAGCAAAGGGACTGTAGCTCCAGGGTAACTGGGTTCACATCCCGCCTTTACCACTTACTAGCTGTACACTTTTGACAAACTACTCCATCTTCCTGGAGTAAAGCTCAGTTTTCTTGTTGCTAGAGCAGAATTGTCCCAACCTCGAAAGCATGCTGTGAGGGTTACCTGTGATGCTACGTTTAAAGTGCTGAGCTTGGTTCCTGGAACTCAATGAATGCCAGCTATTCTAGACATACAATGAGAGTGTGTAACTCTCATTGCCATCACAGAAACAGTGTGTAATCTTCACCACTGCAACACACAGTTCCTTGGCGGGCTTCCCTCCCCTCGACGTTTAGCTTTGAGGCTATCTTCGCTCTCCTTCCCACTTGGAGGTAGGGAAGGAAATTGGGAACAGGCCCCCAGAGGGGGTAGATCTGAGCGGAAGCTTGGAGGAGGGAGGAGGATCATCAACTATTGGACATTGATTTGCTTGAGCATCTTTGTGTCCTGCTAAACCGGAAGCCACAGAAGGAGCTGCTTTTGTTACCATTTCTCCCTAGAGCCTGTGACAGAGACTAGGTGCTTTATAAATAGTTACTACATGAATGAAAGAGGGAGTCCAGCTCCTTCTGAGGACAAGCTCCCTTCCATGAAGTGCAAACCAGGGAGTCTCCTGGGGGTTGCTTGGTGATGACGGGAGCATTCAGGGACTCCCAGATTCTTTCTTTGCATGCAAGAACCTCAGACAGTTGGTTTCATAAATTCTTCAAATCCTAGAATCTCTGGGTGGAGAGAAGCTCTGGAGGCCCAGCTGCTCCTCCTCCCAGCAGAGCCTGGGCAGCAGAGGCCTGATGACCTGGCTAGAAAGGAGGCTAAGAGAGTGAGCAGGGGAAGGGAAAGTTCAGGGAGAAACCCCAACTGTTTCACCAAGGCAGAAAATAAATCAGAGATCAAGAGAGGGTGTGATCCTGGCTCTGCTACTTTCTGGCTTTGTTCTCTTAGGCAAATTCCTTCACCTCTGAGAGGCATAGTTTCCATATTTGTAAAAGGGGTGATAATATTAACACCAACCACATGGAATTGTGAGGATTCAGTGAGATAATGCATGAGACAAGGCCAAACCCACAGTAAACATTCAACAATGTTCATTTTTAGGTACCTTATTTTTATTTGAGCGGACTCTTGTCCTGCATCTTATACCCATACTCATCTCTGACATTTTCCCTGACCCTCCATTTCATTATTTACATAGCTGGTTTCATGCAGCTTTAAGAGCTCAATGGTATTTCTGACAGACATAAGGCCTATTTCCATGAAGTGGCCTAAACGATGTAAAGAAAGAAAACCAACTGGAGTATTTGTCAGCCTTGACCATTCAGAAAAGGCCAGACACTGGTGTGTCTGAACAAAAGAGGACAGGTGGTGGGTGGGTGGGAGGAAGAGCCTGGGACTGGCGGCCTAGGTTCAAGGCCAGGGTCTGCCTTGATGCATTGTTTGGCTTCAGGAGGCTTCCTGCCCTTGGGAAACAAGGGAAGGCTGAACTTGGAGACTCTGGAGCCCATTTCATTCCTCCCAAGCCTGAGGGTCTCTTAAACCTGTAATGATCCAAACAGGTCCCCTCCTCCGGATGGGAAGGGAAATGGGAATGGGGTGAAGTGAGCCAGACCTGTGTGAGGGCCAGGATGCCACCCTCCCCCTCATCCCCCCATTCAGGCCTCATATACACCTCAGTTTACCAGGTGTTCCAGATCCATCCAAGTACCCCATGACTGTTCCCCATACCACCTTAGCTAAGTCCCTCCAGGGAGAGGAGCTTGCCACACCACACCCATTAATCCTCCTCTGTACATCTAGAAGGGGAGAAAAATAGGTGTCAGAGATGGTAACTTGCTGAGTGGGATTGAAGCCAGGTGTATGTGACTCCCAATATGTCACCACTGCTTTTTAAAAAATTATTTTGGCCGGGCGCGGTGGCTCACATCTATAATCCCAACACTTTGGGAGGCTGAGGTGGGTAGATCACCTGAGGTCAGGAGTTGGAGACCAGCCTGACCAACATGGTGAAACCCTGTCTCTACTAAATACAAAAAATTAGCCTGGTGTGTTGGCGGGGCCTGGAATCCCAGCTATTTGGGAGGCTGAGGCAGAAGAACTGCTTGAACCAGGAGGTGGAGGCTGCAGTGAGCTAAGATTGTGCCATTGCACTCCAGCCTGGATGACAGAGCGAGTCTTTGTCTCAAAAAAAAAATTATTTCAATCATCAGGACAATCCCAAGTATGTCTCGTTCCCAAATGACAGGGGAATGGGCCATAAACCTAGGTGTCGTCCTCAGCTCAAGCACCTGTATAGTAGGAAACAGGCCCTAGAAGCTGAGTGAAGTCCAGAGCTGTCATGGGGCACTCTGCTGTGCCATGGGCCTCTTCCTCCCTTTGGAACTCAGTTTTCTCATCTACAGAATGGCAGTGTTTTCTCCACAACCGCTAATATCCAGGTCGGGACTTTGTGTTGCTGTGAGCCCAGGTCCTCACCCTGAAGCCTAGGACAGCCCCCTGAGCTTGAGTGGGAGAGAAGGGCAATGCAGACGTGACTGTCCTGCCAGGCGGGGGCGCCGCCGCGAGGCGCACGAAAACAACCAAATAAATCAGGCCCAGGAACTCCTAATCCTTCCCGGCTGTGGCTGCTACCGCTTGCCCGGCCTGGGAGGTGGGCACCGCCCGGCCAAGGGTGCAGAGTCGGGCCAGCAGAGCCGAAGTGATGCCCGGCCATCCAGGCGTCCTCAGCCCTCGAGGTGGGAGGTTGGGGGGGGAGCGGGGGAGAGAAAGAAGGCTCTCCCGACACGGTGACTCAGGCCTCCCTGACCCTCTCCTGGATGGGCACTTTCCTTCGCCTTGGTCTATTTTTAGAGCCAGCTCTGGGCCTGAGCGCAGACCGGAGGGAAGCGGGGCCTCGTGGCGGGCGCAAGCCCCTGACTAGCTCCTCCCGCTCTGAGCTCAAGCCCCAGGCCCTCCAGCTGTCTACCTGTAAAAGTATGAAAGCATGTGGAGAGTGGGTGTCAGGGGGTGCAGAGCAGGCCCAGAGAATGCGCTACCCCACCCCCCGCCCCCAACAATGCCTGGCAGTTCCAGAGAACTGGGCGCGGCTTCCCAAATAACGATCTCTGTTAAGTGGAACCAGCAGCCTCCCGACGGTCGCTCTGTCTGCCTATTGGACCAGGGGCCAGGGCGAGGGTGGGGCTTTGGGCGACAGAACTGGCTAGAGTAGGAGAGAAGAGGAAGCTGCCAGGTTCTGGGGATCCCGATCCCACCCCGCCGACGGCCACGCCTCCAGCCCACTCTGGTCACGCCCCCGGTCTGCCTTTGGGCCACACTCGCGGCCAGGGTGCCTGCCCTGACTCCGCCCTAGGCCCGGCCTTCTATCTGGCTCCGCCCAGCCCTGGCCAACCTTTGATCCTGTCCCAATGTCCAGAAAGGCCTAGAAGAGGGGTAGCCTGCCTCTGAGAGGCATGGGGCCCTCCTCCCGCGTGGAGTCAGGGGGAAGGAGGGCGTCTAGAGTGGGGCGTGGGGGGACGTTCGTGGCGGCGCGAACGGGGAAGCCTCCAGGCTGCAGGATGTAGCTGCGAGGACCCAACAGTCTGCGAGGCTGCAGTGGCCGAGGCCGCCCCGAGCATAGAAACAATCCTGTATACGTGGGCACAGAAAGGCCCAGGGAGGCACCTGGGCAGAAGTGCCTAAGACGATGCCCCTGCCACGGAGCCCTGGAGTGGGGGCAGCTGATGGCTCAAGACACATGAGCTCTGGGCGGCGAGTACAGTGACGTGGGGTTTGGGAGGCCCAAGTCAAGTCCATCCTCCTGGGGTGAGGGGCGGAGGATGGGAGGCGGAGCCCGGTCTCCGGGGCACCAGCCCTCCACCTAGCGGGAAGCTTGGGAATCGCGGAGTGCTGAGGTGGGGTGCGAGGAGAGTTCCCCCAGCGCCCGAGCTCCTTTTTCTCCCTGGAAGTCCCACTGGCGCCTACCCGCCACCGTCCTGCCCAGCCCGCTCCATCTCCCGGATTCGCCCCAGCCAGAGAAAGGGGAGTCATTCTAACATCTGTCTTCCCTTCTTCCCCCACCTCCAGGTCCGGTCCCCTTCCCTTCTTCCTGGCAGTTACCCCTGGGAGCTGCCTCTGTCCGTCCCAGTCCCTGGAACACCTGACAGCTGCTCTTCCTGCCACCAGTTTTACCCTCTCCCCATCCATTCTTCATAGCCATACGGTGTTTCTAAGCAGGAATCTGGTTGTGTCTCTTTCTTGGTTAGAATCATTCAATGGCATCTCATGGTCCAAATAGACTCCAAACTTTGACTTGGGACTTGAACTCTTCATCCCTCAGCTCAAGTGCCTCAGCCCCAGTCCCTCTCTAGGGCTAAGTTCCACTCATACAGGGCAATTGTCAGCTCCTCAGCCCTTTTCCAGGAATGGCCTCCCTGGCCTGATCTTTGCTGTCTTCAGGGCTTAGTCCGGCAGAGACTCCCCTTCTTGGGAGGCCTTTCCTGACCCCCAGGTCTAAGTGAGTGCCCCTTGTCTGAGCTCCCACAGCCCCCAGTATGTGCCTGCGTCTCTGAGAGCAGTCACTGCCTGGGTCTCTAATGGCTTATTCACTCTGGTGGCAGGACAATTGATTGAGATATTAATTGCTTTGCTCTCCTATAGTTTCCCCTCCCACTTGCAAGCTGGTAGCCAAGCCCTTTGATTTTTCTAGCCTTGGGGAACTGTGCAGGGCTGAGCACAAAAGCTGCTTGAAGTCTGGTGGCTCATTCTGAGTTTAGAAAAGGCTAACCCTCTGGAAGCAGCTGTGTCAGGTGTTCCAGAGGGATGGGGAGAAGAGGACAGAGAAAGGAGAGACGGAAGCTAGCTGCAGAGTGTGCAGAAGCTGGGGGTCCTTTGGGTGGTAGCAACCTGTGTCTAGCTCCCCTAACAGGTGGAGCTGTGGGGATGTGTGGTAATGCACTTGGGGTGTCTGATGTGCAAACACTGGGGTACCAGCCTCAGTGCCCCAAAATAGCAGGGGAACAGCTTAGTCACTGAACCTCATGGGACCATAAGGACTGCTAGGACAATGGACACCTGTGTGTGACCAATGTAGACCGAAGACATGAGGCACTTCTGTGCCCATGCACAGGTGGGGTCAGCAGCTCCTTGCACAAACCAGTGGAAGAGGTGGGAGGGAGCCTCAGTTACAGTTGAGATTAAATTTTTTGCCAACTCATAGGAAAGCATTTAGAGTGAGTCAGATTGGAGTTGGTTTAAAGTGAATACAGAAATGGGGTATTTCTTGTTTGTGTGCCAAGCTTCTTCCCTACTACACCTGTCTGTGTGTCTCTTAATACACTGCAGAGCTGAGACTGTACGTGCCTTATTCAGAATGGCATCCTTAGCACCCAGCGTGGTACCTGGCACATATTGAGTGCTCAAAAGTATTGGTTGAGTTCATTTTTCCTCCGTAGTTACAGAAATCCTTCTAAAACCCAAGTCTGCTTCCGTGGTTCCCCTCTGGCCCTCAGAATAAAATCCGAACCCTGATGATGGCCCACAAAGCCACTGTGATCTCACCGCCCCGTATCCGCAGCCCATCCTCTCCAGCTGACCTGCACTATTTGCAATTCCCCAAACTTGCCAAGTTGTTTCATGCCTTGTGCCTTTGCTTACGAGGCACCCTCCGCCTGGGGTGCCCCTTCCCCTTTCTCTGCCTGCTGAGCTTTCTATTAGTCTTCAGAGCTCAGTGCAAGTGTTTCCCTCTCTTCCCTGACACCCTCTTCTGAAGGCAGAGGAAATCCCTCGTGCTCTGCAGCCTAATGCTCAGGCCTGTCTTCCTCTTCCCCAAGCCTGGTTTCCTGGACTGTGGGCTTGTCTAGTAAAGTCCCCCATGTCCAGCATAGTGCCAGGCACCATCACAGGCTCTCAATAAATGCTCACTATTCACAGGGCTTTATCCCTGAGCCTCCAAGTACCCATGGCGTGACCTCAAGCAACCTCTCCCTTCTGAGCCTCACATTTCCTTTCTGCACAATGGGAGGAGTGGAACTGAATGTTCTCTAAGGACCCTTTATTCCCTCAGTTGAGCTTGGAAATGAGAGCATGTAAAACACAACTCACCTGTGTGCATCGCAGGCCAGCTAAGTGCAGAACGTGCTCAGAGATGCAGCTACACATAGCATCCATGCACAGCCACCTGGGAGCAAGCTCTTGCCTAAACAGCTGCACGTGACACTGTCACACAAAAGTGCATGTGGCGCTCTGGACATGGATATGCTGTCCTCCCAACCCCCACACCCCCTCAGCCACTGGCCCTGACAGTGAAAAATTCAGCAGCAGTCAGGGATGCCAGTCCGGCAGTGAGTTAATATTCAAGGAATGAGCCTTCTGCAATATGCATGCCCTGAGACTGGTGTCCTATGGGGCTCTCCCCTTCCCAGACCTGCACAGGCAAAGCCCATCCCACCCCACCACAGGCACAGACACAGACTCTGCCTGCGGCAGGGCACTAGGAACTAGACCTTCAGCTCTAATTGCTTCCTAGACAGCCCCTCCCAATGTCTCCTCATTCACTCATTCAGCAATATCTATGCTGTTCCTATCCTGTCCAGAAACAGTATGAATGTTCGACCCTGTTCTGCCCTCAGGGGCTCACAGTCCAGTGGCGGAGACAGACAATAAATAGGATACAAGTGATATAAACTCAGATCAGGAGAAATGATACTGTGAAAAGGATTAGGTGATATGATTTTTTAAAACATGACTTGGCAGGGGGAAGGGGTAGTCAAGGAAGGCCTTTCTGAGGAGGTGGCATTGGCGGAGTTATCAGAAGATGAGAGGCAGCAAAGCACACAGCCAGGGAAGAGGCTTTCAAGTTGAGGGCACAGCAAACACAAAGGCCCTGGGGAGGAAGAAGCTATGAAATGTGTTTGAGGAGCAGAGAGGAGGCCATGGAGCGGCTCAGTCAGTGACAGCAAGTGGCAGAACATTCAGACAGAGCAATGGGCAGGGACCAGAGCACGCCGGCCCTCCTGGGCCACAGTGAGAGCCTTACTGTAATCAGAGTAATGGGAAGCCCCTGGAAACAACATCCATCCGTCCCCGCAGCTCCTCCATCTTGGGCTCCTTCTTAGAGACTACGCCTTCCTCATCTCTACGTTGTCAGTGCCCAGCCCAAGGCCCAGCACAGGGTTGACACCAGACACTGTTTACTGATAAATAAATGACCAAGTCAAGCTCTCCTGGCTTAAGGCTTGACTCAAGAGATCAGAGTGGGTCAACTGGGCCAGATTAAGACATTTATATCCCATCCATTGGGAAGACTGGCACTCCTGTGGGAGTATGTATGCATCATTCATAATAGAAATAATACTAATCCATGAAGCATACTTTATGCACATGCTAGAATGAAAACCACTTTCCTTTTGGATTTTCAATTGCAAAATTCCGGTTCATGGAAGAAGACCTTATTTTTATTTTTATTTTTTTGAGATGGAGTTTCACTCTTATTGCCCAGGCTGGAGGGGCAAAGGCACGATCTTAGCTCACTGTAACCTCTGCCTCCTGGGTTCAAGCGATTCTCCTGCCTCAGCCTCTTGAGTAGCTGGGATTGCAGGCACCTGTCACCACACCTGGCTAATTTTTGTGTTTTTAGTAGAGGTGGAGTTTCACCACATTAACCAGGCTCGTCTCAAACTCCCGACCTCAGGTGAGCCTCCCGCCTCGGCCTCCCAAATTGCTGGGATTACAGGCATGAGCCACTGCGTCTGGCCTCAGAATTTCTTTCTGCTTATGTGTGTGTGCATATGTTGTTACTGTCTTGGTGGCATCCCAAGCTGAACTCAGTCTGCCCATTGGTCACCCAGTGCTAGATGGCAGGGTTTGCCCAGCCATCCCCTCAGTGACATGGTCTTGGCTCGTGCACTCTGGATAACAAGGAGGACCAAGGGTGCCATTGTGGCCTGGGCCTAATTGACAGCAAGCAGCCCCACAGGTCAGAAGAAGACAGTAGCACTGTCAGCAGGTTTGGGAACTGTTCATTGTGAGAACTCCGGGAAATGCCCTCCTTGGAGCATCAAGGCTTGCTCCTGCCCATCCCTGACCCTCTAAAAACAGTACAAAGTGACCAAGGTCCAAGAGATCTCTCAGAGGAGGTATCTAAGGCTCAGAGAGGTTACTTAACTTGCCTAAGATCACTCAGCAAGTTGGGGATGGACTTGCAGTTGGGACCCAAGCCTGGCCCCCAAAGCAGACTGCAGGCATTCCCTCTCTGAGGATGGGTGAGCCTGACTGGGGAAGAGTGCTGAGGGGCCCCTATCTGGATCCACAGAATTGATTAGAACAAACTGGAAGTTGGACCCAGCCCAACTTGTTTAAATGGGCCCTGCCCTTCCCCAAGCCCCTCTTTCGACATGGTGGTCCATCTAGGTGTGTAAGACAGAAGCCCTGGTGTCATCCTTGGCTCCTCTCTGATACCCAGTCCACACCAGGTGCTGAGTGCTGACAATTCTACCCACTATGCACATGGAAACTCCATTCCTCCTCCACAGCGCCCTCTAGTTAAAGTCTCCTTCATGCACCAGAAGAGGTAGCCCCTCTTTCGTTACCCAGCTGAGCTCTAAACCTCTAAGCTCAAGGATCCCTCAGCCTCCTCTCTGGGGCCTAGAGATGGACCTCATCTCAGGGCCCTCATGTGGCTTCCACAGCTTCACACAGATGCGGAACTGGGCACCCAGGAAGGATCCAGAGCCGGGTCTCAAGATTTGCTCTCACTTCTCTCCTAGTGGCATATGTCACAGGTGCTAGCCCTCCTTCACCCAGTCAACCCCCAACCACACCTGCTCTGTGTATGGCCCCAGAAGGTAATTAGACTCAATGTGGGGGCCTGGGAGAAAAGCTGACCTCCCCTCTCCACCTCCCCAACCTCCCCAACCTCCCCAGGGATGGCGCTTAGGAAACTCAGACAAAGCAGCTCAGTGTTTCTCGGGGGATTAGAAGCTGCGTGGTTCAGGGGAGCAACTCCACATGCAGGCCGGTTTTCCAGGCTGAGCTCCGCCTCTACTAGGCTGCACCCCACCCCACCCCCAGTGAGTGGGAAGTGACAAATGAGCCTGAGGAAGGAGGGGGGAGCTGGCGATCGATGGCATTAACATGGTGCCCAAATTAAATATTGACTTTCTTGGTTGACTCTAGGGACACTGGATTGATGGCTGAGGCTTTGCCGTGCCACCACAGGAGATGGGGACGTACCAGCCTGGAGCAGGTCCATAGGGAAGCTGAGGCCTGGGGAGGTGGGGCTCACCTTTGCTTCTGTCTGCTCAGGAGGAGTAGGGATGCGGGCTTCAGGGAGCCTGGGGCACCGTGCCTGCATCTCCACCTTCCCCATGGAGTCCAGAGTCCCATCCTTCCAAAAGGTCTTGGAGTCTGGGCTTTGTTGAGTGTCCCCCTCACCCCATTCCCACCTCCAGGAACTGTGGCTAACCTGAAGTGCAAGAAATGAGCAGAATTAATCTCTGTGATGATACACATTATTGGGTCTCAGGACCCAGCCTCCCAAGGTGGTAGGGCTGGTTATTTCTGATCATTACGTAGGATCTTGGGGAAAAGGTAGGAACAGCCTCTCTATTCATGGAAATCTTCCATCATCCTCTCCAGCTAATTCACTTTCAGAGACTACAGTAGGCCTTCAGCTTTCTCTCCCTCTTTTCTTTTTTTTCACCTGTTCTGAACAAAGGCAGTCTCCCTCTTTTCAAAGCTCTACTTCCAGAACTGCCTCTAGTCCCTTGATTTATTCACCTCCCACCCTACTCTACAACCCACCTCAATGCTGGTTCTTCCCATAGTAATGACTCCAGCCCAGCCCCTCATTCTGAGTTCCAGCCCTGTGTGCTCAACTGCCTACTTTCTACTTGACATTCCCCCTTGGCCATCTCAAAGTTAACATGCCTGCTATGGTTTGAAGTGTCCCCGCAAAAGCATGTGTTGGAAACTTAATCTCCAATGCAACAGTTTTGGGAGATGGGGTCTAATGGGGAGGGGGTGTTTCAGTCATGAGGGCACCACCCTCATGAATGGATTAACACTGATTATAAAAGAGCTTGGGGCCAAGCATGGTGACTCATGTCTGTAATCCCAGCATTTTGGGAGGCTGAGGCGGGAAGATCACCTGATGTCAGGAGTTTGAGACAAGCCTGACTAACATGGTGAAAACCCATTTCTCCTCAAAAAAAAAAAAAAATACAAAAAATTAGCTGGGCATGGTGATGCATGCCTGTAGTCCCAGCTACTCGGGAGGCTGAGGCAGGAGAATTGCTTGAAACCGGGAGGCGGAGGTTGCAGTGAGCCAAGATTGCATCATTGCACTCCAGCCTGGGAAACGAGAGTGAAAATCTGTCTCAAAAAAAAAAAAAAAAAGAGCTTGGGTCTTTGAATTCAATCACTTGCTCTCTTTTTCTCTTGCTCTCTCTCTCACCCTTCTGCCTTTTGCCATAAGATGATGCAGCAAGAAAGACCTGGCCAGATGAGGGCCCCACAACCTTGGACTTTCCAGCCTCCAGAGCTGCAAGAAATAAATCTCTGTTCTTTATAAACTACCCAGTCTCGGGCATTATTATAGCAGCACAAAACAGACTAAGACAATGCCCAAGGCCAAATTCATGACTGTCTCCTTCAAAGCTTGTCCTCTTCCTGTACCCCTAAGCCAATGACATGGTTGTCCATCCAAGTGTGTAAGACAGAAGCCCTGGTGTCATCCTTGGCTCCTCTCTGATACCCAGTCCACACCAGGCTGAGTGCTGACAATTTCACCCTCTACACACGTAGAAACTCCATTCCTCCTCCACAGCGCCCTCTAGTTAAAGTCTCCTTCATGCAGATCACCTCCTTACTGGTCTCTCGGCATCCATCCTCACTTTTCAGTGTCCCTGCCCCCACCAATCCATTTTCCATCCACTCAAGAGAAATCGTGTTGAGATAGAAATCTGACCATGCCAGTCCCCTGCTCAACACTCTTCCTTAGCTTCTCACTCCCCTTAAAGGCCAAAGCCCTCAATAGAGTCTCCTCTGCCTCAGACACTTAGCATGTGTTTTGAGGACCTGAGAGGGTGGAAGTCTTCCTGGAGTAGCTGGCCTTGGAGGAGTGGAGGGAGGAATGCGGTGGGTACTGGGGACTGGATCTAGGAAAGCCCCAACTGGGGACCCCATGAGCTGCCAGGGTGGGCATGAGGAAGCCTGAAGGGAAACGAGTCCAGAGAAGCAGAAGTCAGCAGCATCCCACATCCAGGTCCTCCCTCAGGCCACCTAATTTCCTTGTAATTGGTGCCTAATGGAAGTGATTTACACCCAATTGAGTCTTAATGTGTCTGTTCAAGTCTAGCCTCAACTTGCTTCCCTTCTCCCAGAGTCTGAGGCTGCAGGGGTAAGGGTAAAGGCTGCAGGGGTAAGGGTGAGGGTGCACCCTTCCCCCAGCCCTGCTGAGGGAGGCCTGATACCAGTCCACAAGTTTCCTCAGGACCTTCCCCTACTTCCCCATACCCCTTCCCTCCCCACTGGTATCCCCAGGATATGTGGGGTCCAGGAACCCTGGCTTTGGACCTCCTTTGTGCTGGCAGCTTTCCCTCCGTCACCTCCTCAAGCCCTCTCCATGGCCCCATGAGGCAGGCTGTGAGGAAGCACCTCCTTTTCACAGAGGGCACTGAGTTCACATGCTCAAGGTCACTGCCTTTGTTCTGCCTACAGCTGTGCTGTCCAACATGGTAGCCTCATGGGGGTACTAAGCAGTCAGAAGGTGGTGAGACTGAATTGAGATGCACTGTATGTATAAAACACGTGGCCCATGTGTTTTATACATGAGAGTTCCAAGACTTAGTATAAAAAAAAATGTTAAATATCTCAGTCATTTTTATATTGATTATATGTTGTAATGATTATTTTTTCATATATTGAATGAAATATATTATTAGAATTAATTTTGCCTTTTTAAACTTTTAAAGAATGGTTACTAGAAAATTTTAAATCACATATGTAGTTTACACTGTATTTTTATTGGATATCCCCCAAGGTCTGTTCTCATGAAGGTACGGACGGTCTGCTCACCCTGGACCCTGCCTGTCTGGAGCAAGGAAAGGCTGCATCTGAGCTTGTGTGGGCCTTAGTTAGTCTTGCCTCCTCATCCTTTGGGAGAAGACAAGTCACTTTCAGCACCCTGGACAGCATCCAGGGCTGGCTTCCCATTTGGGGTTGAGGAAGGAATAACTGTGGGAGGAGTAGATTAACACCTACAAAATGCTTCCAATGAATCATCTCAAGTCATGCTCCGGATATCCAGTGAGGGAGACTAGGTAGGGATTGTCATTATCCCAGTTTTGCAGATGAGGAAATCAATGCTCAGGGAGATTTGTGTGTTCCACCCCTCACCAACTAAAGATCCACTGATGCCTGCTTCATGTGGGCCTCTGAGTGCACAAACCAGAGCAAGGCCAACACAGATGACAGCAGTTCTGTGTGATCAGTGCAGTAGCGACAGTGCATGACAAGGGCTGTGGGGGCCCCCGTGAGTGCTAACGGCTGGGCCAGGGAGTTAGGGACAGCATCACACAGGGGGCTACTTGGGCCGGGTGTGGAAGGCTGAAAGAGAGTTTTCCCTCTGTGAGGAGGAGGGAGCTTCAGAAAGAAGGAATGGTGCATGCACAGGCACGGAGGTCAGAGAGATGGGCCAGAGGAGGGATGCAAGGGCCACGTCACCAAGGGCCTTGAATTCTAGGCTAATTCCAGGATCTACAGAAGGCATCTGAGCAGTGGCCTGGCCAGATCTGCATTTTGGAAAGATCACTTGGGCCATGTGGATGAAGGGCTGAAGATTGGAGGCAGAGAAAATGAGGGCAATGATGCGAGAAATTTGAATCCAGGAAAGAAATGACAGGTTGTTAGATATTAGCTCAAATGGAAGAGCTATGGGCCAACTCATTTCACAGATAGGGAAACCCAAGTCAGACAGGGTCCAGTGGCCTGTCCAAGGTCACACAGCAGGTCAGTGCCTGGGGCTAGGGAGGGACAAAGCCCCCACCCCAAAAAAGCTAAGTGGCTAGTTCCAAAGCCAACAGAGGCCTCTGCTGGCAGCTGTGGTTTGTGTTTGAGCAGAATCAACAAGGTAAATACTAAACTTCCTCTGCAACCAGATGCAAAGCAAGAATGGACAGGAAGACAGGGATGTGCACATCACATCTCAGCCCCAGAGGGCCCCAGAGGTGGGGACCAGCAGAGCACAGAGGTGCGAGCACAGGAAAAGACACTAAGAGGGCCTTTAGGGTGGTGGTCAGAGGAAGGCATGGCCCAGGATGTGGAGCAGGGTCTGGTGGTACACAGTCAGGGATGGGGGCCTTGTTTATGCAACCCCCCTTCTAGGAACAAGCCCCCCTTTTTTGAAGACCTGCTCCCTCTCCCCATCCCCCATGTCTCCTGATGGGACTGCCAATCACAGTGCCCCAGCCTCCTGCCTGGGGCCAACCAGAGCCTTTCCTTCCTTGGGGGTTTTCTAATTGGAATTCAAGAGAGAAAGTTTCTTTCCCTCTAGGGGCAATGCTGAGTGATGGGAGCTGAGAGGAGGAAGCCTGGCAGGCCCAGGGGGAAGAGGCCTTAAAGAATGAAGCCAACACACATTTGAGGGCATGCCAGGAGAGGATGAAACATGCGGTGGCATTACTGATCCCGGGTCCCATCACCAAGGCCAGCCACACTTGCCCACCGCTGCCCTTGGTGCAGAGCACTCTCCTGGGTGAACAAAGCTCCCAGGTGCCTAAGCTGGCTGGTATCGGATTCTGCCAGGCCCAGCCACAAGTCCCAGTCACAAGCTGTGGGAGCTTGGGAACGTCATGTCCCCTCTCTGAGCCTTGATTTACTCTTCTGTAAAATGGTGCAGTCACAATACCTACCTTGAAGAATCAAATGAGGTAGTGCTTGAGGGAGCTCTGGGTACACTTAGGTGCCGGGGCTGCCCAAAGGGAGGGAGATGGAAGAGTGAGTCACAGGAGCTCTGAGGGTCTAAGAGCACAGTCCTGAGTGGACTCTGCCCACACGGCTCCTCTGACCAGGTCTCACAGCAGGCAGAATTGGAATGAGACTGAGAGCAAGCCTGTGTCATCAAGGTCTGCGAAACTCTGAAGGGGCCTCCACCCCTCCTCCAGTTCCTCCGGGCAAGCCATTAGCTGTGATATCCCCTACCCCAGCAGTCAAGTCACTTCTTCTGTCACCCCCACCCAGGCTGCTACAGCACCTAACCCTCCCTCAGCTGTCCAGGGACCTGTGTCTGTGTCTCCAAGCCCCTGGGAAGGGGCCCAGAAGCGCCCATGTTGCTAAATGACCAGATGAGCAAGGATCTGTGACCT
Organism: Cacajao melanocephalus; assembly: GCA_963573385.1. Lineage (NCBI taxonomy): Eukaryota > Metazoa > Chordata > Mammalia > Primates > Pitheciidae > Cacajao > Cacajao melanocephalus. The sequence continues at coordinate 78,150 of CAUYLG010019645.1, forward strand.
TGCTAACTGTGCCCCTGCTCCAGCTGCTACCTGACTTCAGAAGATGTTTCCACATGTCATCCTGTGCCCCCTCTTTCTGGGTACCTGAGAATTGAGCAAGGATCTCCTCACTCGGGCAGGTAACGAATGCAACTCAGCATGAGCCTCCAGCCCCTGGTACCAAGCCAGCCCGGCTCCTGCACCTCACCCCACCCCAGCCCCGGCCCAGCCCAACATCTGCATCTCCACCACGACCCAGCACCTGCAGCTCCCCTGCAGCCATGGTCAAGTCCCAAGAAGCTGAGCTAAAGCCCCACCTCCAGCAAGCATGGGTTTGAAGTCCCAGCTCTGCCTCTGACTATGGCCTTGAGCAGGGCACTTCCCACCTCTGGCCTCATTTTCCTATCCACAAAATGGACAACCTAAAAACTTCCAACAGGGTTGTTGAGAGGGGCCAGGGGACACATATGTGAAGCCCCTAGATTAGAGCACTGCGTGAGACCGGCTGCCACGTGGTAACAGCTAATCCTTCAAGAGCTTATCCTGTCCCAGGTATCTGCTGAACACTTTACACAGAGGAATGTTTCATCCCCGTAACAACCTGTGAGATGGGCACTGTTACCATCCCCATTTCACAGATGTGGAACCGAGGTCACTAAGCTCTATCTTGGCTCTAGCCCAGGCAGTCTGGCCCCTGTGCCCCAGTGAATGGCAGCCACGACCATGACAGCCACCAGGCAAGGCCAGCTGTAACAGGCCCCTCCCACACTTCTAATCTGCTACCCCAGCCCAGAATGGGAAAGAATGGGTCACCCAGAGAGTCAGGGACAAAGATGGGCTCAGAGCCCAGGCCGCCCCCTCCCAGGCAGGGCTGGACTGACCCCATCGCATAATCTGATGAGACCAAGTGAGTGGAACCCAGGAGACAGGAACAAAGTCGGGGTCCCAGAGCTGGGCCTTTACCTGGGGGAAGCAAACAGCTCAGCAGCAAAATCCACAGAGTGAAGTTTATTCCCAACAAAGTTCCCCTCCCCCCTCCCCAGCCCGGGACAGGAACGGACAGGCTGGGCTGAAGATGGGGTTCCAGTGGCTGAGGGGCCTCTGAGAAACAAGGAAGGGCCCTGGGCCCCCAGCCTGGCTGAGTCCACGGCGCCTCCCTGCCCAGCCCTCGGGAGAGGGGAGAGGGCGCTGGCTCCTGGGTAGTTCCAAAGTGGAGTGTGAAAATAGAGAGATATATATATTTATATGCAGTGGGCAGTCCAGCGTGGCACTCACACCTCTGTCTGGAAGTCGCCATCCGGTGGTTCTGTGGGCTCCCAGGCTGCTGCCCGGTGCAGAGTCAGCCGTTCTCGGGGCTTGGGGGGCAGCGAGCCCAGTGTCATAGATTTGAAGGTGCTCCAGCTCTGATGGCGCCGATGTTGGGACAAGCTGGGGCGCTCCCCGGGACTGGGCTTATCCTGTGGAGGGAGCGGGAGGGGCCCGTGGAGATGGGCCAATATCCTCACCCATGGTACAGAAGAACAAACTGAGGAGGTCCAGAGAGGGTCAGTAATGTCCAAAGTTACAGAGCAATCGGGTGTCAAAGCAGAGCTCAAATACAGACCTGCCTGGTTCCAGGGTGGGGCTCCTAACCCGTTCCCAGTGGCCCCCGGGACATGTCTCCTGCTGACCATTCTCCCTTCCAATCCTAGAGGACCTCCACCCCTGCTCACCATCTGTGGCACCTTCCCCAGCCCCTGGGTGGCCCCAAACTGTTGCCCATGCCATGGGAGGCCCTTGGTGAGGCAGGCTGAGGTTGCCTGGGGGGGACAGGAGGGCAGGGAGGGCACAGGTCTCTCAGGCCCACCTCACCCCACCCAGCCCGGGGGGACTCACGGTGCACACGCTCCGCTCGGCCGCCCCACCCGAGGACACACTCCACCGCTTCTCCCTCTGCAATGGGGGCCACGGGTCAGGCTTCAACCCCAGGGGCCGCTGCACCAGGTCAGGCCCTGAGCTTTAGGGTGGGGGAAGCCATGCGAGGAGCCCTCACCTTGGCCGTGGACTGGCTGCGGTAGCGGTCAAAAGTGTGGAACTTCTGGTTGAGCTCGTGGTAGAGTTCCGAATGCCGTTTCCGGGTGTGCATCACCTTCTAGGGGCCGCAGGGTGTCAGAGGGTTGCTCCCCAGGGCAGCACCATGATCCCTCCTGCCCAGGGCACTCAGCACCCTGGGCCCCCTACATCCCTCCCTGCTGCCGGCCCCTCTGGGACAAAACGTAGTTCTCTCTTCACGTCGGAGCTATGGGCTTGGGCAGGGAGGGAATCATGGGAAGATCCCTCAGAACCCACAGGCTTGGGATCCTGGGGTCAGGCTCTGCAACAGAGCTTGGACTAATTTTAGGAGTGGGCCCTCCGGGGACAGACACCACAGACAGATGCCCCACAGCCGAGCACACACACGGCCCTTACCTCAAAGTCCAGGTCTGAATATCGTAGTTTCTTTCGCTGTGAAGGAGCAACAAGGAGGCAGTGGAGGAGAAAAAAGCTTTTTACCACATGCAGGGGCTTTAGAGACAGGAAGCCTGGCACCTCAGGGGCCTGCCCACTGTACCTTCCCCCCAACCCAGGCCCAGAAATTGGGGATCCTCATGGGGCAGTTTTGCAGGCCTCACCGCACACACACAGACACACACACACTGCAGACTTCCAACACGGCGGGGCCAGATGCCCACATGGAATCAGAGCCTATGCTCATTCTCTGTGCCCTAGAGCCCACCCCTGCATCTGTCCCCATCTTGCCCCATTCTCTCTGACAGCCATAGCTACCCCTTCCCTTGGAGCCTTCCACTTGTCCTGCGAACACAGGCTTTCAGAACCCTTCCATTGAACCCACATTGTCCCTTTTCCTGCCAAACCCGGCCCTGCCTCCCTGGCCTCTCTGCCCCCTCACGCCTCTCCTGGCCCTCATCGCCCCAGACCACTTTCAAGGCCCCAGTAAGCTGTTCTACAGCCAGAGCTGCTCAAGAAAGAGACCTGAGAGTCTTAAACTGTTGGCACATGGAGACCCATGAAACGAAGGCCAACTTTCCCAGGCTACAGATGGGGAAACTGAGACACAGGAAGGTGAAGGGGATTGTTCCCAGGCCTTCAAAGGTGATACTTAGGACCACCATTTGGATCTCCCAGGCCTGTGGGCATGCTCACCACCACGGACCCATGGCACCCTTTCTCCTGGTTTTCTTCCCCTCTACCTGCCTGCTTTCCCCTCAGCACCCACCCTGGCTTCTCTAACACTAGGCACTCACACTCTGCCCTGGCACCTTCTCCTGCCTGTACCACACACACGCGTATCCTCCCCATCCCAACCACATCTCTCCTTCTGGGGGCAACAGGGTACCTCTCCCTGTCTGATGCTGCACGGGCACTGCACAAGCAGCTCACACCAGTGGAAGACACTTGTAATTCCCCGCCCAAACCTGCTCCTCCACCCATCACAGTTGCCCATGCCAGAATTCTGGATGTCATCCTTGACCCCTCAAAGCGCTGCTGCATTTGCTGCTGCCTCCCACACAAGGAGCCTGACATCCCCCCTCCTCAGTGGCCGGCAGGCAGGTGTCCACGGAACAAAACCCGCTGTGACGCCAAGCGCGCCCTTCTCGACGCTGGTGTCGTGTATTGTCTTTGTTATGCCTTCCTGTTTTTGCCATCTGTGGCAGGAGCAGGCACCAAATGTTCCAGAAGCATTTTGGGAGAAAAACTAAACTTTCAAGCCCCTAGGCACTAACTTAACTTTCATCGTGTGGAGGATCAGGAGTGGGTTTCTGAGACCAAGTAGGAACAGCCAGTTGTGGCTAAGCCATGACTTCTGTCCCTTTCCTTAACCATACCCCCTTCATGCCTCCAAGACAGCTATAGAATGTTCTAGAGTTCCACAGCAGGCCACTACTGTCTGTCTGTTCCCAGCGATCCTCTGCAGGGAGCAGACCCAAGGAGGCCAGAGGGAAGGAGGAGCATTCACAGAACACACACAGGCAGGGACACAGAGGGGTCTGCTTTTCTCAGGAAGAGAGAGGCAGTTACCACAGGCCTGTGGGCAGCTCCTGCAGCTGATTTCAGGGGTGCTAACAGCAGCAATCCCCAACTATCTAGCACTTTCTACCTGTTCCACATGAAAATAAATGCTTTACATCACTCAGTCCTCAAAACAACTCTACCAAGAGACTGCTATGTTATCCCCACTCATCTCGCTGCCAATCACAGAGTCCAGACTGGAGCTTAGACCTGTGTGTCGCGGAGGCCCAGGCTAACCCCGTAGTATATGGCTTCCTCAACAGCACAGTATGTTGCCTGAGCCACAATCTCCTGAGATGAGGGCTCATCCTAACCCAGTCACCCCAAAGTAGGCCCTAAAGCAGGTGCGAACGAGTGGAGAAGTGCGCTTCCAGTGTGTGAAGCCCCAGCCTGTAAAGGATCCACAGACACCATGGAGCTGCCATGAGCAGAAATGGAGGGAGAAATGCGCAGTGTACATGCACCCAGTGACTCATACAGAGGCCACTCTGGGGAGGTTGAGGCTGTCCCCTCCTGGCTGCAGCCTGTGATTGACACACAGTCTCAAACACACAGCAGGCAGACCTCCCCCTCCCCCATTCCCTCCAGCCCCTTACCTCCAGGGAGCCCATCTTCATGGTAGAGCCGGGCACGGTGCGGGGCATGGTCCGGCTGCGCTCCCCTGGCTCGGGCACTTGGCGGGCGCTAGGTGTCGTTGGTGGCGGTTGGAAGGTCATTCCATAGGGATTCTGGAGAGACCCATAGGCAGGGCCCAGCCCCAGGCCCGAGTGGTCCACGGACAGGAAGCTGGGGTAGCCTTCAGTGTGGGCCACTGTCTTGGCAGCCCGCCGGGGGGTCCCCTCGGGCCGGGCCCTGGGGGCATCCTCACCACCTCCACCCCCACCGCCAGGTTGCAGGCTCAAAGTCCGCCGGGGCAGCACCATGTAGTCCCCCTCAGAGCCTGGCTCGGTGGGCCGCAGCCATGTGAGGTCCAGCTGCCGCAGGCCGCCCTCCCCACACATGTACACAGGGTTGGCCTCCTGCGGGGGTGGTGGCTCCCCAAGCCCTGGTGAGGCTGCCATGGGCACCAGGATATTCCCAGGCAATGGTGAGAAGCTGAGGCTGCCCTCAGGGCCCACGAGGCAGGACTTGGGCTCCTCATCCTCGTCCAGGGACAGGCGGGATAGTGTGCCCGTGATGGTGGACGGGTTGCAAGTGTTCACCTCCTTGAACAGAACTGGGGGCAGGAGTGGGAGGGAGGTGGTGAGTCCTGAGGAGGAGGAACCTGCAGGTTCCCTTGCCCAGGCTGGGGAGGTACCAAGCCTCTGCACTTGGACAGGAAAGGAAACTGGGTCCTGGAGAGATGGCTGGGTGGCTGGTAATCTCTCACATACAAGAGGGGTTAAGAAGATAACTGCTCCAAAGTCCCCACAGTGAGACAGGGCAAGAAACAAAGGCAAGGCCCAGCTCCCAAAGTCCTGGTGCAGGTCCTGACCTTGACCCCATAGCCAGGACTGTCAAAGGGCTTGGTCTTCCCACCTCCCTGGGCAGCAACTCCCCAAGAGACAGAACTGGAAAGAGATTCTGGTAAGAATCTGGAAATGATAATAATAACATAACATTCTGTGCAAGGGGTCCTGCTAAGGACATGATGTCTCCTAATTCATGCATGCCCCTAAGCCTCCCACCTGCCCTGGGAGGACAGTTTTCTCTCCTTTACAGGTATGTTAATGGAGGCTTAGAGAGGCAGGTTGTTTGCCCAGGGACATTCGCAGCCTTGCATCCAACTCAGGGCTGTCTAACTTCAACGCTGGACTCCAGCAGCCAGAACTCCATCAGGGCCTCCCATGATGGGGCTTGGGGCCTCCCCTTCTTCTCCAACCCCAGGGCCATTCTCAGCTCTGCCACGGCACACTCACCTGTTTGACAAGCCAGATCCACATCCTTTTCAAAGTCTGACTATAGGCGGAGAGGGAGGGGCAGGTGGGCAGAGGGAGGATAATGTATCAGGGTGGGAGGGGGCTCAGGCCCTCCCAGCCAGCTTTGCCCAGTCTGCCTGCCTGAGGGCTGCCCATGGCCCATAGCTCACGGCCCAGCAGAGCCCAGGCACGGTCTACCCCAGCCCCACCTGATGGCTGGGAAAACCGAACTGGGGAACAACTTGCCCAATGCCACCCAGGTGTTAGTGGCTAAGCCTGAATCAAACCCAATCTCTGTCCCAACCCTGCCATGGATGGGGAAGGTGAATGGTCTAGGGCAGGAGGACTCAGGTGGGGGGTGCCCAGAATCCACCCAGGCCCTAGCCAGGCCCCCTAACTCACCAGGATCTGCAGCTGCCCATTCTTACACGAGTCAGGGGAGTCTTCGCTCTCATCAGCCCGGCACACGCCCATCTGGCACTTCACCACATCCTGGACCTGAGGACAGAAGGCGCCTGCTGGGCCTGAGGCCACTGCAGGGCCCCTGGCCACAGCTGGCTGTGCTTCCCCACCCAGATGCCCAGGCAAGTGTGGAAAGAAGGCAGCACATCCAGCCTTGGGGAAGGTGATGATACCTGGGCGGGGTGCAAGGGGAGAAGGAGACCCAGAAGGCCAAGGATAAGGCTAGGGGACAGTGGTGGGTAACCCAGGCCATCTGCTTCAACACCAAGGGCTGCCCAGCTGGGGCCTGGAGCACCCCGGTCAGGGCCTCAATCCTCCCAGTCTGCACAGTGGGGAGAAGCCAGAGGCCTGGCACAGTGTGGTGGGCATGCAGGGGTGGGAGAGGCCCAGCCCCACCTCTCGGCGCAGGAAGCAGTGCACAGCAGTGATGACAAAGCCCTGTGCGGAGTTGAAGACAGCAAAGAGGGCCTGGAAGAGGACGGAACGGCGGTCTGTCATAGCCAGGACGGCAGACATCCAGGTGAGCGCCAGCAGAGGCAGCACCACGCAGGAGCTCCAGAGTGAGGCCCTGAGGGGACAGTGGCAGAGCCCATCAGAGTGACACTCCAGGGGACAGGATGGCTTGAACCTAGGCCTCCACTCAGCTGGAGCCCTTCAGCTGCCCAAGACTGGGAGGGCCCCAAACCCCAGGGCCTCAGTAACGTCCCCAAGCAGAGAGGGGCTGAGGAGCTGGAGCCAGAGAAACAGGACAGAGACAGAAAGCAGAGAACCACAGGGTCAGAGCAGGGGCCAGGAAGGTGGGGAGGGACACGCAGACGCAGTGGGACTGAGCCACAGACAGTGGAAAGGGAGAGAGAAGAGAAGGTAGACAGAGGCAGTTGCTATTTCAGCCCCAACTTGCACAGAATCACCTGAAGAGGTTTTAAAAATGCACAGGTCTGGACGGCATCCCCAGAGCCTAACTGGGGAGGCTGGGGAGAGGGAGAGGAAGAGAGACAAAAAGACAATAGCCACAGTGAGAAAATGCATGCGACACCTAGTCGGGAAGAGTCAACAGGCAGAGCACGTGGAGGACGCCTGAGCACAAATCCTCAGGGAGAAGACGGGGGGCCAGGACCAGTGAAGCAGAACTCCCCCCACACACACAGAGAAGGTGCCAGGCTCCCAGGGACTGCACAGAGCCCTGGTCAGAAGGATCAGAGCTGGGGCTGGACCAGACCTACACCTCCCCGGCCTCCCTGCCAGGGGAGTGCAGAACAAAAGCAGATGGGGCCTGGCATCCAAACCATTCCCACCCCTCCCCCACCTGCTATAGCACATGAGGGACAGCAGGGCCACCATACCCTCCCGGGCCAGATGCCACACTCAGCCCACTCTCCTTCACAAACACCCCCAGTGGGAGAGTCAGGCACAGCTCTGGGCAAGGCAGAGGGTGGCACCATTCCACAGAGACAGCTGGGGGAGGCCAAGGCAGAGAGATGGGCAGGGGGCCAAGCCCTGCCCTAGGAAGAGCAGTTCAGGGCTGTTCAGCCTGGCAGGGGTCAGGCACAGTGGGCTCTGAAGCCCCCAGAGGCAGAGCCAAGACCAAGAGAGAGTCTAATCACAGTAATAAGAGCTATGCTGATTAACCACCAATTCTCCGCCAGGCCCTACACTGAACACTTTACATATATTACTTCAAATCGTGATCAAAACAACTCCAATTAACAGGCACAAGGATTATTATCCCAATTTACAGATGAGGAAACTGGAGTGTGCCCAGCTAGGCAGGGAGAGGCACAGTTGGGATACAAACACAGCTTGACCGACTCCAAAGCTCAAGCATTGAAACAGCTAGTGCAGACAGGGTGAGGGAGGCAGACGGCATGCCCAAGACAGAGGGAGCTTCGCAGTGACCGTGCCAGCTGCCTCCAGAGGCCCTGAGCTCCCTGACCCTGGAGGTGTGTAAGATAAAGCTGGACCTCACTTGTCAGGGAGGCTGGGATGGATTTCCGGCCCTGGGTGGGAGGTTGGACCTAAGGTCTTGTGGATTCCTCTTGCCCTCGCATAGCTGGGATTTTAAGATTCTCAGATGCTTGGGCGGGGGTCTCAGTGAAATCATTCTCTACCTCCATGATTCTCTGTCTCCAATTGAGTGTGAGATTCAATGCCTCTGAAATGCTAAGTCTCAGATTCTATGACAGATGATAAGACTCGATGATTCACTCATTCTAACATTCTTAGCTTCTGATTATCTTATGCTAAGATTCTATCATTCTAATTCTAGGGTTCTATAGCTCAAAAATTCTAAGGGCTTAAGATTGTCTGAGCCTCTGAAGGTTGGGGGTGTGGGGCTGTGCAGAATAGAACATTAGCTGGGAGTGGGGGCAGGGGCGGGATCCGAGGGTGGGCGAAGGAACTGGGCACCTGTGGGAGGCACAGACATCCACTCCTCATCGCCTTGGCCACCTCTTGCTGAGCCCTTGAGAGTGTGTGGCGGCTGGCAGGAAAGGGCAAGCTTTCCAGAGCACTGGGCTGGTATCCCTCCTCCTCCCCCCACCATGGGCACTGCCCCCCCAATTCCTTTGCCCCACCCACCCCCACCGCCCCCAGGGGGCACGACTAACATGGCGTTCCTGGCCGAGGCTGAGCTGAGCAGGGGGCTGGGGACCGCTCCACACGCTGAGCAGGGGAGGAGCAGGCTGGCCCAGGGGCACCGCTCCGACCTCGGGGGCGGCACAGACATGGGAGAAGGGGGGAAACACATGGGAAGCCGGGAGATGGGGCAGAGTGAGCCCCGAGTGGGGTGGGAGGGGAGGGCAGACGAGAGAGAGAGAGCTGGGTTAGGGTGGGTGAGGGGCTGCGGCTGAGCACTCTGGGTGCCCACCTTGCCTGCAACCTTGATGCACCAAGGTTGGGGAGCCCCGGTCGCATCATCGAGCCCTGAGTCTCCGAGAGCACCCACGTCCCTCCCTCCCTGCACCATTTCCAGAAAGGCCAAGTCTCAGAGGCCCTCCCCTTACCCGGCCCTCTGCTTCTTGGATTTGTCGGAGATGCCATCACGTGCCATGAGCTTGTTGAAAACGATGATTCCGATGAGCATGTTCACCTGGGGGCCCAGTGGAGTGGAGTAGGGGAGACAGGATCACCAGGTGCCCTCCTGGCAGGGAAATCCCCACGTGGGAGCTGGAGTGCAAGGAGGAGGTAGAGGGAGAAACAGGATGACCCTCTGGGGCCACGCCCCTGCCAGGATGCTGAACAGGGCACGTACCAGGACAATGACGGCTGCAGGGCCCACAAAGGCGTAGAGCAGGCCACCCTCCAGGGAGAGCCAGCAGCTGGGGTGGGGAAGAAGAGGGGTGTCAGACACCCAGCAGGCTCCCTCCCCACTCTCAAACACCATCCCTCAGTCCTCCCAGGCTCCCAAGCCCACATCACCAGTACAGTCTGAGCCCCAGATGGTGAGCGGGAGCCACTGGCTCTGGCTGAGCCTCGGTTTTCCCTCCAACAGAGGTCCAGAACATCAGGTTCATCCCCCAGTGCTCCCATGGGGATGAAACAAGGCTGACTCCTGAGCTAAACAGTCCCTTAGGGATGACCCAGTCCCAGCACATTTCCTCAGTCAGGGAAACTGAGGCTAAGAAATGGGAGGAATTTGCCCGAAGACCCATAACAGGCATGGGCCAGGATTTCAGCCAGCTGCCCAGTCCAGTTCCCAAACAGATCCACTAACCCCTACTGCCCACCACGGGGGGCCCACGTACTAGCTGGATGTACCGTATCCTTTGGTTCGGGTAAAGCCAACAGACACGGCCACCACCAGGGCAGGCAGACCTGGGGGAGTGGGGGCACAAGAGTGAGATGGCTGTGGGTCTTCAGGACCCCCTCATTCTCCCAGACTCCCAGCCCAGCTGACCCCTGTGCCCAGAGAGCTGGGCCAGGGCCAAAGCTGAACCTCTCTTGCTGCCCCTGCCCACCAAGGCCCAGCAGCAGAGTCCAGCACTGGCCCTGCTCACCCCAGCCCAGGCAGAGGAAGCGCTTGCGAACGAGGCGGGTGCGCATCCGCCCAATGACAGCCAGGTAGGACTGCCAGGCCTCGGTAAGCACCCAGCAAAAGGAGGAGAGAAAGAAGAAGTGCAGGAAGGCAGCCGTCATGGTGCACACGCCCTGCAGGGAGAGGGAATGGGAGGGAGTGGCCCTGAGCAGCCACCAGGGCAGGAGGCACCGGGCTTCCCACGCCCGCTGCTGGGCGCTGCCACGGCCACCCACCTGAGCCCCGCCCCCCACAGAGCCCTGCCAGGCACCCCCGCCTTCCTGCACCCACACACAGCACGACATGGGCCTGGTGACACACACACAGCACTCGGAATCCAGGGAGGCGGGTGGGCAGGCCGCCCACACACAGACGAGGCTGGCAGGGAGGGGGGTAGATGTGAGCACCTGCCACGTCACAGCCGGGCAGGGCCCATGCCTGGCATGCACAGCGCTGGCGCTGTGCAGAGAAGGCCAAGGGGGCATGGGGAACAGTCTGCACCAGTCATCCACAGGCAGGTGGCAAAAGAGGCCTCGTTCAGGCTCCCACATGCTCACAGACATGAGGAGGCCCACTGCCACCTGCCCAACACACACCTGGTGCTCAGCTCACACACACATTTACTGATGTTCACAGAAGTTCCTCACTCGAGTACACACCTCCTCTCCAAGTCCTCACATATGGTCTCACACACTATTTCACACACACTCATCCCAACATGGGGCACTCACACGCCACTGCGATGGATGTACAAGCAAACACACACACTGCGTGCTCTGCACTCCTTCACCCCACTCACGCCCCTGGCACCCCTGGAAGCCTGCACCTGCCTTGCTCAGCACCCGGGACTGGCCCACGAGGATCAGGATATTGGATGCCAAGATGGACAGGCAGAAGTTCAGCAAGATGATGGAGCGTTCAGATTTTATGAACCTGCCAGGGTACAGCAAGCAGGGACAGAGGCGCTGACTGCCCCACCCGATCTGGTGTGGCTGGCCACCTCCCGCCCCACCCCACCCCGCCAGAGGCAGGTGTCAGGCCTACCTCCAAAAGGCGGCATAGATGGCGAGCAGGGTGAGCAGCGCCATGCAGGACACTGCACAGCCAATCACAAGGGGGACCGAGGGGGAGCCCGCCAGCTCCAGGGTCTGGGAGAGACAAGCAGACAGTCAGATGGGTTGCTGGGAGAAGGTGGCTGCAGGGGCCCCGTCCCCTCATCTAGCACAGACTGGCATACCCACAGAGAGAAGGGCAACACCGTCTTCTTTTTTTTTATTATTTAATTTTTTTATTTTAAAAGAAAAGATGGGGTTTCACCATGATGGCCAGGCTGCTCTTGAACGCCTGACCTCAGGTGATCCACCCACCTCGGCCTCCCAAAGTGCTAGGATTACAGGCATGAGCCACCACGCCTGGCCAGCAACACCTTCTTGCCATTGTACTCACGCTGCACAGAACAGACCCGGGTATCCATGTGGACGCATATTTACACTCAGTCACCATCCTCTTCCACACACAACCAGACAAGCACACGTGTACACACACATATAACCGGCCACTGCTACACACCCCCAGGCAAGTATCATTGCTGTGAGCACAATTCCAGGGGCACAGACATCCAAGTGCACTCCCACAAGCGCACCTGCAGATGCACATTCAGGATCACCCGGGCATCTGCCAACACCATCGCTGATAGCTGCTGGAAGCCCAGGGCCTCCTCTCTTGTCCAGCCCAGGCACCTCCGTTCCACTCACCAAGTCCTTGGGCGGCTGGGCCAGCACAGCAAAAGTGGACAGGTGCTGGCACTGGCAGCGGGTATGAGCTGCCTGGGTCTCCAGGGTCTGGCAATTCTCAGTGTCCCAGTCTCCTGAGCTGGCATCTCTTGGGTAGGGACGGGAGAGATGGAATGAGCTCCAGGCCAGCTATGTGGCCCGGCCCCCTGTCCTGGCCACTGCCCAAGGGCAGGCTAAATCCACAGTAAGGTCATATGCACAAGGCAACAGCAGGGAATCCCAGGATAGGTTCTTGACCCCTTAGGCTGGATGGTACCAAAAATCCCTCTTGCCTTTCAGGCAGGAGACTCCTTTCTGATAAGGGGCCCTAGGGCTGCTCCCTTCCTCACCCAGAGGAGCCACCCAACTCACGCTCTGGAGTAGTCCCAGCTGGCGCAATGGGGATCCGTGGTGCCCTGGGGAGCAGAAGACATGAGTACAGTTAGGGAGGAAAGCTCACCAGCCTCGACCACCGCCCATGCGTGGGGGCCACAGCAGCTCCCACACAGGTAAGGTTCAGTCCACCATCAGGGGCAGAGACAGGCCTCTGGCTGCCCAGGTTGGGGTGCGCCCAGGGTTCCTGTGTGGACCTCTACTCACATTGATGATGTAGGAGAGCTCCACTGTGATGAGGGGCTCAGCTGGAGGCTGGGTAGGGGGCCGCACAGTCACTGTCATCACCCGGGATGTGACAGCCAGTGGGGGCCTGGGGAACAGATACTGAAGTCAGTTCCTGCCAGCAGGTGCCAACCCCAGTCAGAAACCCTGAAGCCGCTTTGGATGGGGGAGCCAGAGGCTTCCGGGGAGCCAAAGTCCAGGGGAAGGCCTAGCTCAGTGGGGTCCAGGACTTCAGGTGAGGTCTAGAGCTCTGTCCATCACCCTCTGGATGGCAGCCCAGCCTCTGGAAGCAGCATGGATGTAACCGAGCACATGTGTCCAGAGCCAGGCAAGGGGTCTCTGAAGGTGCAGGAGGCTGCCGTGGATCTCTCTGCAGCCAGCACAGGCTCAGTCCTCCCTGTTCTCACCTGGGCCTTCCTGGACCCTCAGCAGCCCCATCCACCCATCCCCAGGACTCACCTGGGGGGTGGCAGGATGAGGCCAAGGGTGCGGTAGAGCACAGCACCGATCACAAAGTAGGAGGACTCATCAGGGTCTGCTGGGAGGAGGCGCTGGTGGGAGTGGCCCGGGCCAGGGGGCACCGTTCCTGGGCCCCTCCCCCTGCCGGGGCTGCCTGCTGCCCCAGGTGTGGCTGGCTTCCCTGGGGAGGAGAGGCTGAGCACCTCCTTGGGCAGGAAGAGGCGGTCCTCTGAGTGCCGCACCCAGTCCTTCATGCCCCGGCGGCCCCGCATGGGGAACGTGATGTCGCTGGACACAGCTGAGATGGGCTCTCGCTGAATGCTGATCACTGCAGTGGGAGGAGGGTGGGCAGAGACAGACAGAGGGGCAGAGACAAAGAGTGGTAGGGTAGACCAGGGGAAGAGACAGATGTAGGGGAGACAAGTACCAGGAAAGGTAGATGTGGACACCGAAGTTGGTCCAAACACAGAGACAGAGAGACAGACAACAGAGAGATGAAGAAGAGGATGGAATGTGGAGAGAAAGATACAAATATGGGGTTAGGTAGAGGAAAGACAGATCCTCCTGAGTTCTGCCACATTCAGGACCCCCTCCCCTGCCTGCCTCCTTGTACCCAGGTTGTCCGTGACAATCAGAGAGCTCTGGAAGGCCTTGAGAGCATCGCCCACCAGGTGAATGAAGTCCTCCACGACACGGAGCAGGTGCACAGAGCCAGGGGACACCTGGGGACAGAGAGTGTGTAAGGGTGCAAGGCGGGGTGGGTCCTGGGAGGAGAAGCTGGCAGCTGTGCCCCGCACCTGCTGAGCATCGTCCCACTTCTCCTTATTTTCCGCGTCCACCATGAAGCTCACCACCTGGAAGAAGCGCTAGGGAGAGAGCAATGAATGAGTGGCCGGGGGTCCTAACCCCAGGGGACAGGCAGCTCCCCCATTACAGCCACACTTGCCGCCCCTGCAGCAGACTCTGCCTAGGGGCCTGGCTTCCCCCCTCAGTTTGGGCCTTCTCCACCCTCCACCCTCCTTCCTCCCAGGTGGTACCTGCACATCATCAGCCGAGGGCACATAGGTGGCCCTCTTAAAGGTGTCAGTGACATTCCTCAGAATGTCCACAGAGAAGAGCAGGTCCCCGCTATAGTAGGTGCGCCGGGCCAGTAGCTCTTGCAGGCTGCGCACCACCTGCGACATGCCCTCACCCGCCAGCATGCGCTGCCCCTTGGCCAGGTGCTCCCTAAGCTGTAGGTGACGAGGGGGCCACAGTCACTGAAGTGTCAGGAGCTGGAACCAGACCCTGGCCCATCCCACTCCAGTCCACCCATTGCTTGCATCCATGGGGAGAGAAAGGGGGAAAGGGTCAGAGAGGCTCAAAGGGGCACACAGGGGAGACAGAGTCCAAGAAAGAGACTCATAAAGAGAGAGAATCCCAAAGGGTACTTTTTAAAAGACAGAAATAGAAACACCTAGAGAAAAAAGGTGCTCAGATGTACATATAAAAGATAGAAGCACAGTATGGGAACAGGGTACCTCCCCAGCCCAAAGGGGTCATGTACATTCTGGAGTGTAATGAGCATGTGTATGGGTGCACACACACACATGCACACACACGCACATGCACACAGTCTCTCTCTCTCTCTCTCACTCTCTCTCTCAACACAAGTTCTTAATGCATTCACACAATTAATACCCAGCTACAGCCAAACATGTACACACATTTGCTGACACTATTCTTACCCCATGACTGGCCCTGGGCTGGGCGCTGAGGACACAAAAATAAATTCAACTTTTCCCCTGCCTTCCAGGAGGCCCCAGTCTAGCAGCACACACAGACACTTGGATGAGCACCTAATGACTGAGGAGCTCATTCTGCAGGAGCACAGAGGTAGGCATCAGGGATAAAAGAAGACACTTGGGAGTCAGGCCTTGAGGTATGAGTAGGAGTTTGCCAGACAAGGAGAGACACAGCCAGGCAGAAGTGGGCACCGCATATGCCAAGGCACGTGGGAATGAGTGAGAATCACGCTCCTTCCACCCCCTAGCAGAGTCTGAGACAGATCCTGCAGTGCCCCAGCCCAGCAGGGCGTACTCACTGACAGATACAGGTAGCGGTACTCGTGGGAGATGCAGCGAGCAAAGCTGGGCAGCCCCCAGTACGCCACGCCTTGGGCACTGAGGAGACAGCGGCGGCTGGCAGACCCTGCAGGGCAACAGGACAGAGAGCTGGACATGGAGGCCGAGCTCTCACCCACACTCCTCCATACCTCAGAGAGGCTGGGGGTGCAGAAGGGGGCAGTGAGAATGGCAGGGGTAGGGGTGGTGGGGAAAGCCACCTGCCCCTTACCTGAGGCGTTCGGGGGACACTTGTTGTAGATGATCTCGCCAGCAGCCGCCTTCTTCCATGTCATCAGCATCACGTACTCATCCCTGCACATCTCATGGAAGGCTGTGGGTGCAGGAATAAGGCTTAGCTGGGCCCACACATGGGACCCCCAGCCCCCCAGGGTCATTAGGGCAGTACCTGGACACCTCTTCTCACTACAAGGTTTCACCTCCTCTCCGGTGCCCTCACAGGGGTAGCCCTGTGTGCCCGTGGCTTGGCACATGCGGAAGCGGCGCTGCCAGCCTGTGTCACATGTCTTAGAGCACAGGCTCCATGCATTCCATGGCCCCCACTTGCCATCAGTGGCTGTGGGAGAGGGGAGGCATGAGTGGCCCCAGGTGCCCCCAGGGCCAGAGCTGCCACCTGCCACTGCTGTGCCAAGCACTCACCTGGGCACTCAAGGTTGCTGCACTCCCGGGTGTCAGTCAGGGCACCAGTGCATGTGGCCCAGGCTGGGCCCGCCACACTGCACTTCCGGCTGCGCTGCTGGGTGCCGTTGGCACAGGACGCAGAGCATGGGCCCCAGGGACCCCATTCTAGCCACTGGCCTTCCACTGCATGGGGAGACACAAGCAGGGGTGGCTGTTGAGCAGGATGTGTGAGGGCTGGTGGTGTGGAGCACCACAGGGAGACCCAGATCCTGCTAGGCATTCAGATTTGAGCCAGGCCAGACCCACTGGAGTGGGGAAGGGAGGGGATTATGAGGGAGGCTGGAGTGAGCAGGTGGAGTGCTGCCTCATGCTGCCTGCCTGCTACCAGCTCCAGAAATACAGGACACCTCTCCTCTTAGCACCAAGTACAGCTCACTTCTGGCTAAGGGAAGGGGCTGCAGGGGTGTCTTCTGCTCTTTGCCAGCACTTCAGCCCAGCTTTGTGTCCTCTCACAGTCCAGCTGGCCATGCACCAAAATGCTAGTACCAGCAAGGGCAGCTCAGGCCTTGGAGAAAGAGTGGCCCCTTTTTGACGGAGTCACAAGGTGCTAACTCAAATCAGGGTTACGGGGTCATCTCACACACAGGCAGGCATACTTCTCCACTCTCCCCATGCTTGGTCAAAGTTTATGGGGCCCCCCAGGAGCAGGTCACTGGACCTGACTGCCTCCCCAGGTCTCCCGACCCCCCACCAGGCTGGGCAGCGCCCTCATGGAAGCCCACGGGCGCTACTGACCCGGGCAGGCAGCCATACTGCAGAGCTTAGTCTGCAGCTCGGGACCCTCGCAGGCCTTGCCGCCGTGCTGGGGGGGCACGCAGGTCCGCATCCGGCTCCGGGACCCCCGCCCGCAGCTGCGGGAGCACAGGCTCCAGGACCCCCACTCCTCCCACACGCCGTGCACTGCAAGGAAGCACGTGGCCGGTGGCTGGGCAGCACCATGGCCCCGCCCACCACCGGCGCCTGCCCATCCACCCACCAATCAGGAGCTCCGCAGCTCTGCGGCCGCTCCTCATTGGCTGTGCCCGGGGTTCGTTGCCAGGAAGATCTCCCAGGGCCCCACCAAGGTGCCGCCCTTTGAAGGGTTGTGCAAGACACAGGCTTCTGGTCTCAATTCACACAGGTTAGCCCCTGTTGGCGCCTGGACAAGGAGGCTAGGACCAACCTAGGAGAGGAACCTGGGGTCCTCCTCTCCTGGGGCCACAGGAAAATTTAGGAAATGACCCAGGATCCACACCATTCCACCCCTCCCCACTCCACCCCAGGACCCAGAGCCTGAATACAACACAGCAGTCCTCAGGGCAAGACAAGTGCCCTTCCCAGCCCCAAGCGCACAGACACACAAATAAACATGAACCTCTACATGGACACCGACACACCGAGCTCACACACTGGAACACAGCTTTGCCCCAGGCCTTTGCAAGCTCCTGCCACACCCACAGGTACCAAGAGCCCTTCCCAGGTAGGCCCTGCTCTAAATCCACAGCACCATTGGCATGGCCTAGGCACCACTTCACCCCCTCAGAGAGCAAGGAGCAGGACTGGCTGAGGCTGCCCTGCCCTTACTGTCTCAAGCAAGCACATGCATTTCCTTAACAACTATACACTCAACTGATGGAGGCTTAGGGGAGGCTCCCTGGAGAGGGGGAGCCCAAAGGAGGGAGGGGAAGGTCAGGGAAGTGGCATTTGTCTTAGATCTTGAAGGACAGGCTGAATTTGAATAGCCAAGGTAGGGGAGGAAGGATAGGACAAGAATCAGCAAATGCAGGGACGTGGGAAAGTGCGTGAGCGGCTGCTATGGCCAGAGCGGAGTGGGTAAAAACATAAGCCTTGGTTACCAGGACGCAGGCACTGGGGGAATGATGTGCCCAGAACCGGGCCCAGTAGCATGGGCCTTGGTCTGATCCATCTGTGCCCCCAGTGCCCTGGGCTGGGCTGGCATGGTGTGCAGAGTTGGGCATGGTATGGGGAACAGCCACATTTGTTGAATGAAAGGAGGAGGCAACCCACCATTTTGGAGATTAATCTGCCTGAGTCCCAGGCAGGACCTAACCCTGCAGGCAGATGGGGTGGGGAGGACGATGGGCCTACCTGGGCAGGTGGCTGAATTGTTGCAGGGCCGGGTCTCCCGCAGGGGCCCGCTGCACAGGGTCCCATAGGGGGAGGACACGCAGGAGCGGGTCCGCACCTGCAGACCCTGCCCACACGTCAGGGAACACACACTCCACGGGGACCACTCCTCAGCCGCCGGGTCGCCTACGAGAGAGGGACAGCGTCGGCGGTAGGGGGCACCTCCCAAGCACTCAGTCTCATAGGGGTAGGGGGAGCGGCAGCAAGGTGGGCAGGCATCAGAGGGACCCTCCTACCCTGACACCAAGTAACAGGCTCTTCAGGAGGCCACCCAGTCTTTCCCACAAGCTTCATGTGGCACAGACGAGACTGAGCTCCAGGACAGAGACAGACAGGCACACATCAAGCGATACACTACCAGACGCACACAGTCGGGCCCCCGCCGCAGAGGAAGGGAGGCGGGCCCGAGTTACCTGTCTGTGCCATGTATAGCCCAGGCTCATCTGCAGACCTCGGCCACTGGGTTTTCACCTTCGGTTCCTCTTCCGGCTCCTCACCTGGAACACGGAGGTGGCAGCAGGGGCTCAGCAAAGGCCAGCTCGGTCCTGCCACAGTGGCACAGTGAGGGCATCCTTGCTTGCCCTCGGCCTGAGGGCCTGGAACCAACTGCATGATGCTGTCTCAGGATCACATCCTGCCCCGTGCCCCACCACCATTGTTTCACAGACAAGGAAACAGGCTCAGAAGGCTACACGGGACTAGCCCACGACTTCACAGCCATCTTTTCCACCTCTCATTTCAGCCAGATGTGGGGAGATTGGACGGGAGTAGCCACCCAGATGAAAGAGCTCTGGGAACGCTTCTGTGCCAAGTCCGGCCCATACCATTCTCCTTTAGTCCTCTTGCTGGAAAGAAAGACCATCATCTCTGTTTACAGATGAGGAAACTGAGGGCAAGACAGGGGAAGTGCTTTGTCCAAGAGCACACAGCTGCGCTTGCTCCTTCACTGGACTGACTCCCAGGAGCTGAAAATACATCCAAGCTGAGCCACTGCAATTCTGGCCCTGAGCCTATCTCTGAGGATTCGTGCTCCCCAAGCAGCACTGGACTGTCCTGGAGGCCCAGGTCAGAATGCCACTCCTCTGAGACCCAAGGGGCCTAAGGCAGGTGCCCACACCCAACAGACCTTTCTTCCACTGGCCCTGAGGCCAAGAGAGCAGCAGGTGCTCGAGGAGGCCAGGCTACCTTGACCCTGGCCTCACCAGGCCCTCAGCTGCCCTGACTCATGTGTCTAGTCTAGGCCTTGGAAGCGCTACCAGCCCTGGAGGCTTCCATTCTCCAAAGCCTGACTCTCCTGCACAGACATGAGCTCATCAGGGTCCTCTCCCACAATAGGGTATCACGGAGAGGGAGACATAGGCACAGAAGGGAAAGGCCCAGCAGCCCCTGCATGAGCAGGTGGGACTGGAAGACCCTTTGAGAATGGGCTCACCCCATGCTGTCCCCAGACTATTAGGTGCTCCTCTCCCCCATCTCCAGGCTCCTTCCTATCTCTAAAAGCCGGCAGCACGGGATGGGCGCTCTGAGTGTGAAGGGACCCACCAGGGCTGCCTCTTCCTGCCCCCTGCTGCCCAGCCCAGGTTCTGCAGCTGTTTCTCACCAAGCTGAGGAGCCGCCACCCTGAGCAAACCGCTGCCTGGGGGCTCCAAACTGCCACCCAGCCCAGCCTTTGGTCTCATCCACTCCGGGGCCTTTCCCTCCACATCAGCGACCAGCCCCAGGGCCTGATCCATCTGGTCCCTGAAAACCTGGACTCCCAGGAGAGCTTTGGAGTGAGTTAACCCTGGATCCCCAAATGGGGTGTGGACACTGACCAGCTGCATGACCTCTGGCACATCTCTTCACCTCTCTGACCTTGTTTATCCTCTGGAAAAAATGTTCATTATGCTCCACCCCCAGGACTCTCATGAGGACCCCCTGCCGGGAAGGCCCTGAAGCTCTCGGCACCGTGCCTGGCACACAGCAAGTGCTCACAAGACAGTCGCTCTCATTTATTTTTATCATCTCCCCTCTCTTCACAGCCTCCACTCCTTCCAGCCCCTCACATGCCACCCCTCAGCCCTGAGCCTACTCCTTCTGAATCGCACCTGCGATTCCACTTGGCCCCTGCCTCTCTTGGGACTACAGAGGAGGTGGCAAGGCCAGGCCTGCCAGCTCCTTGATCCCCTCCCCCAGCCCTTCCGCCACGCCCACTCAGCCATCCCCAGCCCTGGAGCCTTGTGACAAGCTACCCTCTCCACGCCCACCCCCAGGCTGCTGAAGAAATCTATGGCTGTGCCAACTGGCACCATGACAGCTTCAGGGGCTCCACATCCGCTGGATGCCCGGGGGCTTCTCAGTGGCCCTTCTTGGCTCCGTTCCTTCCTCATTCCCCTGCTGTGGCCATACTGCACCTTTTCCTCTCTCCTCAAGCCCATCTCTGCCCACTCTCTCAGTGATGGCCTCGACACGGGACCCCCCCAGCTTTTTGCCCAGCCTCTCCAACTACCAACTTCCTTGCAACCCTTGTCCCCACAAAGGCCAGCCCGAGGCCCGGGCCTGCATCCCCCTCCTCCTGCCTTCTCAGGGAGGGCTCCACCCATCATTCTGCCTCATCAGCATCCCGTCAGCATTCTCCCCTGTGGCAGCCCAGGAAGGCACCCAGGCCTGCTCCACGCTCATGCCTGCTCCACGCTCAGAGAGGCCTTCCTCTGACCCTCCACTCCCCTCTCCAGCAGTGAGCAGTCCACGGCCGGCGCTCTGGTTTTGCACCTGACACTCACGGCCTGGCTCAAATGTCACCTCCCCTGTTAATCCACTGCAGTCTGGCTTCTGCCCACATCTCTCTGCTGAATGTGTTCTTGATAAAGTCATCAGCACCGTCCTTGTTGCTAAATCCTGTGGACATGCCGCAGGCCTGGTCTCGCCTGACCCTTCAGCAGCATTTGGTCCTGTTGACTTGAAGCACTCTCCTGGTTTCCTACCTCTCTGGCTACTCTGTCCCCTTCTCCTTGAGTGGTCTATTTTCCTGCTGTTTCTCATATCAGGAGTCCATGCTTTGTCCTGTTTTCACTGCACGTGATCCTGCCAGGCTTAATTAACCCTCTCTAAACCAACGCTCCCAAATCATCATCCCCAGGCCCTGCCTTTCCTGCACTCCCCTCCTGGATATCCTCCTCCCTCCTGAGCATCTCTCCTGACCATCAAACTCAGCATGTCCGAAACAGGCCCACGATCTCCTCTCAAACCTCTACCTGCTTGTTCCCCCACCCTCTTTGCCTAGAAAACTCCTACTTGACCTTCAAAACCCACCTCAAATGACCTCTCATCTATGGAGACTTCCATATTGTCAACTACCCAGGCGGAGTTGGCCACCCCCTCTTCTATGTGCCCCTTTATTACACACGGTCCATCTTCTGACTGTCAGAAATACCTCCCATTTCCTACTGTGAGCCCTTTGAGGGAAGGCTGTAGGTGAGTCCTCCCCCTGACACCCAGGGAATGCCAGCATAAAACTCAGCCCAGTGAAATACCAAGAAATAAGCACCAATGAATACATTGTTCCCAGCTTCCCCCACAATCGGGGTAATGGGGAATGGTCATTTGTAATCTTGACTCCTAGTGCAAGGTATCAGCTCCCACCCACAGTGCCAGCATTCAGATTTGATATACCAGTCTGCATGGAAGGGACCGCTAAGACAGGCTCAAAGACAGGGCTCCTGGGTCCTCAGGCCTGACCCCCCATTTATTCATAAACACTTTGGAGGTGTAAATGCAGCTCTCAGCCCTCAGTCCTCCCATCCAGCTCCTGTGTGGGCTTCCTGCCCATCACCATGTCTGGGGCATCTACCAACCTGGCATCCAGTGCCCACCAAACGAGGACATGTGAGAGACCAGCCTGACCTGTGTCGGGGACTCATATTGCTTCCTGTGGTCCCTGCTCCTCTTCTAACCGCTCACGGACCATCCGCTGGCCAGCCCCACAATGTAACAGGAGGGGCAGGGCAAGTGGGGAGTGGGTTGGGGTCAGTGGTTTCCAGAATCCACCCTATTTGAAAATCAGAACATGTCTGAGGTCCAGCTTTTGGATCCCTTTTCCAGCCTCCTGAACTGGGCCAGAGAGGGGAAGGAACAAGCCCAAGGCCACACAGCTCTACATTGCCTGCCCGCCCCTCCATTCCCACCCATCCCACTCAGAAGAGAGGCCAGCAATTTATTCCCACACATGGGAAGGCTGGTTCTCCCTGGAGGGGGAAGAAGACAGATAAGAGCAGAGGTGTCATTTACTGAAACAGCACACACCGTGTGCGGGCCCCAGCCAGCCCTGAGCCCAGAACAGAGCAAGCCAAGAAGAAGTGAGCCAGGCAGGGTCCAAGAGGACAAGGAGGGGCCCCCAGAAGGGATGTGAATACCCCAAGCACCCCTGATTGTTCCACCCAGTGAGCCCAGCAGCCTGTGGGCCAAGCACCCTGAGGCCTGCAGTTCTCCAATCTATCAGCTTTCCCCATCGGGCTGCCAGCTGTGGGCACAGACAGATGTGCTGCCTGGGACACATTTCCCCACTCGACCACCTGATGACCTCCTAACCGTTCCGTTCTGAAGAAGGCAACGTTTACTAAACAGCTCCTACAGGCCAGTCACTGCACTCAGCACCACCTCATTTCATCCTCCTCAGGGCTGCTTTCCTCATTTTCCTAATGAAAAAGGAGGCTCCAAAGTCTCACATTGGAGAGAGGCTAAGATGGGTTCGAACCCAGGCCTGCCTGACTCCAGAGGCCCTGCTCCTTCCACTGTGCTGCACTGGCCCTGACAAAATGCCACTCAACTTGGACCTCCTGGGAGACTTTTCCCAGATTTGCATGGGACCCTGAGTCACCTCCACCTCCATCTAAGCCCCTAGTCCTTGTCTCTCTTATCCTGTTCCCATGCTACTGTCTAATTGCTCCTTTGCACTCTCCTCTGTGTAACCTCCAAAGTGAGCCTCGGGGATCCCAGTTCCCGCCACACCACTCCCCAGCTGAGGAAATCATCAGTGGCTCCCCAACTGCCACAGCCAGAGTGTGAAACTCAGAGCCTGGCGTGCTCCAGCCCCTGCTGGCTTGTCCAATCCTGTTTCTGTCACCCCACTGGACAGCCAAGCACACTGCAAGGCCATATGGACCCGTGGGAAGGGCAGATTCTAGAGCCAGACACATGTAGGTTTGATTCTCAGCTCTGCCACGGTCTTGCTGTGTACCCTTGGCCAAGGCATCTCACCTCTCTGAGCTTCAGATTCTTCAACTGAAAGTAAGGAGGACACTTCCTACCACCTAGGTTCATTGTGAGAATTCAGTGAAAGCAGAGGTGTGGACTGCCAGGAGCACAATCGACTCTCAACGAAAATGAGATGTCAGCTGAACGCGGTGGCTCACGCCTGCAATCTCAGCACTTTGGGAGGCGGAGGAGGGCAGATCATTTGAGCCCAGAAATTCAAGACCAGCCTGGGAAACATGGTGAAACCCCGTCTCAAAAAAAAAAAAATACAAAAAAAAAAATTAGCTGGGCTTGATGGCATGTGCCTGTAGTCCCAGCTACTTGGAAACCTGAGATGGGAGGAATGCTTGAGGCCAGGAGTTCGAGGCTGCAGTAAGCGATGATTGTACACTCCAGCCTGGGAGACAGAGGAGGCTCTGTCTCAGAAAGAGAAAGAATGACAAAGAAAAAGAAAAGAGAAAGAAAGAAAAGGCGATGTCACCCCTTTTCATTATCCCTAGAATTGTACAAATGCTTTCCTCCCTCCACACATCTGCTAACGCGATTCCCTGCCCTTGAAATACCCTTCTCTATTGCAATCTGCCAAAATCATCTACATGTCAGTTGCCACCTCCTCCGGGAAGCCTTCCTAGGCTGAAAATACAGGGGTTTGGATATGCCGGTACCCTCTTCTGTGGCCTAGTCCCCAGGCCACCTTCTTCTATAGCTGTGAGAATCCTGGGCTCATCCCTCCTGTGGACCCTGAGGAGAGGTCTCAGTCTCCTGTGTCACTCTTGCCTACAGGGCCTAGCTTCTGAAAAGACAGTCATTCAGCAAACTTGGGGCCAGATATTGCTGGGAGTTCCTCCACCCTAACCACACAGAGGCCCCTCTTGCCTCACCCCTGGTGCCAGCAGGCAGGGTGAGCACAGGCTCTTTGCCTCTTGCATATACCTGCTATGATGTGCTCCACAGACCCTGCCCCCCCAAACTCCATGCAGTCCTGTGCCCTCAGCCTACTATGGTATGAATGTGTTAAAAATAACCACAATAAACATCACTTCCACGGGAGGAGAACGCTGTGATTTACAAAGCAGTCCTCCCTTCCCCTGGCTCCCTGCTTCCTCCCTGAGGCTGGTCCCAGAGCAGATGCCAACTGATCCCCTTGACACATGCTCTATCATGACCCTCCATGGCACCCCATCCCCAGCAGTGCTTCTTGCACCCCACTGTGTATCAGAATCACAGGGATACAGTGGGAGAAACAGGTGGCTTCTGAGAGGCACAGGCTCTACCCCTGCAGTTCAATGAAACTGGGTACCCTATGAGATCATGTACCTAGCCAGAATGCTAGACGACCCCCTCCAATAATTCTTCCTCCCCAAGCTGCCTACCTATCTACCCAGCCTCCCACCACAGATAGCTGGGTCCCTGCCACCTCCCCCATGTGGCCGGAAGCTCCTCGAGAGCAGGGATCGTGTCTGACTCAGGCTGCTTCCCCCACGACTCCCAGTTTTTGCTGCCATAAAGTCCTTGGCCAAGAGGTTGAGGCCCCAGTGTCCTGGGACGGCAGTCAAAGCCCTGGCCCCGTCTCCCTCCACTAGGGCTACCATCCAGCAGCTCTAGTCTCTTTATAGCTCCTACACCCAGCGTGGTTCACACCTCCACGCCCTTGCACAGGCTGTTTCCTCTACCTCGAAAGCCCTTCCTCCTGAGAGCTTCCCCAAAGCATGCAGTGGAAGATGACTTGGGGCTGCTCACAAATGTACCATTAAATAACACTGGATCCCGGACCGAGGAAGTCAGGCTCTCCCCAGGTCTCTCAATCAGTTTGTATGGGATAGTCTGGTTTATGCCTGTTGTCCTGATGTAATTGATGGTACCCACCTCTTCCCCTTCATAACCTCAGAAATGTCACAGTTTAGATGATAAATTACACGGTCATTTTCATCCTTCCAACCGCATGAGAGATAAAGGCTGTGCAGTCCTAGACTTTAACACATCCCCAATGTGAGCTAATTTCTCTAACAAATGGGGAGTAGGAAAAGCATCTACTAGAAGTTAATAACAGCACTTTGTTTTCACTGTGGTTGTTTCTTTGGTTATCTTCTATTTCAGATAAATGATACTCTTTCCATTTAGGATATGAAACTTATTTTTAATATATTAAAATTTAAAAATGATACAATTGAAAGAGAAATTTCACAGACTAGTGAATTCCTATTCATTCCTTAAAACCCAACTCCAAATCACCTTCTTTAGACTACCTTCCTTCCCTTTGTGGTTTAATCCCTTACTCTTCCTCCTCCTTTGACATCTGGCACCAGCACAATCGTACTTTTTACACTAAATTATGATGACCCAGCTACGATTTGTTAGGCATCTACCATGTGCCAGGCGCTGAGCACTTACTCTCATCCTCTCACTGAACGCTCCCCACAGCCCCGTGGAATAGCTGTCACTACCCCCATTTACAGGTAATGAAATGGGGGTGAAGGGACTTATAAATAGTCACTCGGCAAGTCAGTGGTAAGGTCCAGAACTGAACCCAGACTGGGCGACTTCAGTCTGTGGCCTCGACTACCACTGTCCTAGTGAGTGCCCTGTCTCCCAACGACAGGCAGACAGTGTGCCTAGCTCACCTCCCCTCTCAGAGCCAGCCCCAGGCCTGGCACGAACTCCATGCTGATAAAGACATGAAGATGTGTGTGAGGGATTGGCTGGAACTCAGTCCTGGCTGGGATGTGTGGGGACGTCTGGGCCCCACTTCCCACCCCATGATAGAGCACACAGAGCTCCACCAGCACCGATCTGGGCTAGAAGGACCTGCCAGGAAACAGTACCGAATGTGCTGGGTTTCCCTGCCCCCACCCTGCCTCCTCACTCTCTGAGCCCCCAACAGGCAGGGAAGACCCCCACTTCCTGCTGCCAGACCAGGATGGCCAAAAGAGAGCAGCAAGGTCTGAGTGCTGGGAGGGAAATGTCAATCTTAGAACTGGGCTGGGCAAATCAGAGGCAACTTCCTAGAGGGGACAGGGCTTGGGCGGTGCTTAGAAGGATGCAGCAGTTCTGGATAACCAAGGGCAAAGAGCATTCCAGGGGAGAAGCCTCCGTTGAAAAGGTGCGGGAGAATTCGACAGAAGGCTAAAAAGCAGATGGTAGCTGGTTCCCAGGTGGGGCTTGAACACCAGGCTGAGGAGTTTGGGTAGCACTGGGGATTTTCTGGGGTCTAGATCAGG
The DNA here is from genome assembly GCA_963573385.1 of Cacajao melanocephalus. NCBI lineage: Eukaryota > Metazoa > Chordata > Mammalia > Primates > Pitheciidae > Cacajao > Cacajao melanocephalus. Next base: position 104,781 of record CAUYLG010019645.1, read on the forward strand.
GAGTGACACACAGAGAACTGGGGGTTCTAAGGCCCCAAGATGGGCAGCACCATGTCCAAGTCACAGAGAAGCAGTGGCAGGGTGGGGGTCTGAGCCCACTCTTGCATCCCAGGAGACCCCACGTTCACCTTGAGGCCACACCTCAAGGATGGAGCCTGATGATGGGGAGGGTGAGCCTGCAGCAAGCAGCCACAGGCAGGCCAGTGCCCATGGGGGAGGTAGGGATTGTGGCCAAGGAAAGAGGCGTGCATGAGGCAGGGTTCTTTCTCCCAAGTGTCACAGGGCACAGCTATGCCCACTGCCCAGTACCTCCTCAGGATTAGAGGGTCAGTGGGCAGGAACTGCAGGCTGGTGCCAGCCCTCAGGAGCTGAACTCTGCAGCTGGCACTACCTCTACGGCCCCCCTTCCAGCCCTGGCCTCAGCCAGCCTCCTTGCCAGTCCTCCACCAAGCTCCTTCCTGCCTGCCTTTCTTCTCTTCCTTTCCCCCTACTTAACAGATTGCGGCAGCAAGATGGCACAAATTTATGGCTCAACTCACCAAAAATAACAAGAGATCTATCAAAGGCAGTTTGCGTGAAATTAACAGGCGCCTGTACCCTCTTGTCAAACGCACTTGGCTCTGAGGCAGCCCAGTCACTGCCCACCAGCCCCCTGCCTAGGGCTCTTCTGGTACCAGCCCAAGCCCACCCTGCTAGGCCTTGCTGTGGATCCTCCTCAGGAATGTCCCAGAGAAGGTGAACACAGCTTCCCTGCCCTGGTGCCTGGCAGAGGGGCCAGGACAAGGACAAGGGTCTCACCCTTCCTGTTTACCACCATCCCCATGAATCTTGCTCTCAGCCTGGCAGCTGCAGGTGCCAGCCCATTCTCCTGCAGTCCAGTGGGGAGGAGACAAGGGGAGGAATGGAAGGGGCCAAAGCCTTGGCAAAGGTGGCACTGCCACCAAGCACAGACAGTGCCACGGACCCTCAGACATGCCCCAACACGTGGAACAAACAGTCATGTGCCCACTGTGTCTCACACCAGAAAGGCTGAGCAGGAGGGAGGCGACGGCAGAATGGAAGAGCTTCCTGCCTGCCAAGGGAGGGGAAGGGGCTATGCCAGCCCAGCTCTGGGTACCAGTATACCATGTGAGCCCACTTATGACACCTGATACTACATCATCCCATGCCAACTCCCTACGAGGACCCTCCCTGAAAAGCAACCCCCAGGAAACATGCCAAGTAGGACAAGGGGCAAGAGCAGAGGTCAGGCTTGGGAACAGCTGGGAGCCCCAGCTCAGGGCTCCCTGCTCAGAGAGACACCTGGCCTCATGCCCAGGAATAATCAGGCATCCAATCTCCACCCATCTCTAGCCCCAGAGGCCTCTGCAGAGGCTCTGATGATGGTGTCTTTCCCATCGCCGGCCCTCTCTGATCCCCAAAGACACCCCAGCTACCAACCAACTCCTGCTTCCGGCTTCAACCAAGCCCAGCTGGCTGCTCCTGGCTCTGTGCTCCACATGGCAGCCTGCCCAGATGGTGCCTGCCCATGAGGGCAGAGCCTTGCTCCGTCCACTGCAGATCACTGGGCTGATGGACCGCAGGGAAAGCCAGACAAAAGTACCCGCCTGCAGCTGAGCACGATGGGAGAGACCCCTACAGAGTGACAGGCAGTGTCGGCCATGCAGGAAGAGCCATAAACCTCCTGATATACGCTTGGCGTTCTCCGCCGACGTTCAACAAAGAAGCGAAATTCAATTTCTTCCTACAGGCACTAAATCCCAGGCCAGCCTCCAGGGCCTGAAACCTGCCCACGGCCTGGCTGTCACTCGGACGGCTTCATTGACCACTGTTAGAGGACAAGCTAGCCTGGGAGAGAGGCCACAGCAAGGCCACTGGGCACTTGCCGTGGATGGGCGCAATTCCAGATGTCTCACTGGGGAGGCCAAAGTACTGGGTCAGGCTACTTTCATGATAACGACCTCCTCTAATTAATTCAGGGATACCTCCCCATTCTACAAAGAAACCACCGCCCACCAAAAATAAAGGGATCATCAAGGTAACAGTCAAAGGCAGGGCTCAACTCCAGGGCTCTAGCCAGCAAAGCAGGGCTGGGGACAAGCCATACTCCGCCAGTACTCCTAGCGGCCCTCACACGACACCCCGTCTCCTTACACACACTCTCTCAGTGAAATCCAGATGCCCCTTCTAACCTCTATCCCTGCATCCTTGATTCCCATGATGTAGGCAAGCACCTGTTATCCCAAATGGGGAAACTGAGGCCCAGAGAGAGAAGAGGCCTCCCTGTCAGTACCAGAGCTGCAGAACAGACCCCAGACCTGCCTTCTTCCCATCCCTATGCCATCGGTCCCTGTTCCCTCCAGGTCTCCTGCTCAGTCCCTGGCCCAGCACTGTTCAGCAAGCACATAGGATCCAGCTGAGGCCCTCGGGGCCTTGAAGCTGCAGGAAGCAGGGTCTGCGGAAGGCAGCCGTGGCTGAGGGAGCTGGGGTGGGAGCGGGGCTCGCAGTGCTTTTGCCCAGTCAGCAGGAAGCTCTAGCAGCTGGCGGCCTCAGTCCCAGAAGACATGGGCCCTGAGGGGGGAGACAGGGGACACTGGGAGCTGAGCCAACCCAGCCCTCCAAGGCAGCCTGGAAGCTCAGGCCTCTTCACCCAGGCGCACTCTTCCTTGCCTCTCGCTGCCCTGACCCTGGGGCAACTGCCAAAACTCACTGACCTGGGTGGACGGGAATGTATCCTTGCCGCCTGCCTACTCCAGCCTCCAGGCAAACTTGTCAAGTCACAGCGCCAGGGCCTGCCACAGTCACTCCCAGCCTTGGCTTGTGTGCACACTGCTCCCTCTGCCTAGAATGCCCTCATCCCATTTCTGCTTGTCCTTCAGGTCTCTGTTCCTGCATCACTTCCTTCAGGGAGCCTTCCCTGGCTGCCCAGTTAGGAGGTCCCTCCCTGGGTTTATATATCACTCTGCATTATCTGATCTGTGCCCCCATTCACCCAGCCAGTCTGCAGACTCTTCAAGAGTGAGCTCTTACTCCCAAGCATTCTGGTGACTGCAACAGTTGGACAAGGCTTGGCACAGGGGTGATATCAGTGAACAGCTACATGAATGGCTGAGGATCTGCCAGGATGGACACCAGGGACACCTTCAGCCCCTGCAGACCCCACCCCACCCAGGCCCTGCTCACACTCACCATATCTCATCTCGGTTGTGAATAGATCATTGCTGCTCCCCGAGTGCAAATCAGCCTCAGCAGGTGGGGCTGGGCCCCCGGGCACCAGGGCATTGGACAGGGTGTGGGCAGCAGGCGGGCCTGGAGATGTGGTGGTGGCGGAGCCGGCCCCCGCCTCTCCGGGGCAGCTGCAGCCTGGCTGAGCAAAGCCACAGGCCCTGCCAGCAGCGCGGCCACACTCCTCACTCCAGCGGCAGAGCACACCACAGGTGAACTGGCTGGAGTTGTTGTTGTTGATGAGCAAGACCTCGACAAACCGGAAGGCCAGGGCAGCGGGCGCCAGCAGGCGCGGGGCCTCAGAGGGCTCAGCCGACAGGCACAGCTGCACGAAGTTCTTGTCGAAGTGCAGGAAGGTAAAGGGGCCCGAGCCACTGCACAGCTCCAACCCTGCTGCTGCCTCCGCCTCCTCCTCCTCCTCCGGCTGCCCCACCTCCGACTCTGCCTGGGCCACCGCCTCCTCCGGGCTAGGCCGCAGGCAGGTAAAATTGACCAGGTAGTGGTCCAGGGGCAGCAGGCGGGGGGCAAAGTGTGCGCACACCTGCTCCTGGCGGTTGAAGCGCAGGTAAAGGGAGTACTTGGTGGGGTCAGGGTTCTCCAGGGTCCAGGAGCAGCCCGAGGCGATGGTGGGAAAGAGGTCCTGCAGTGAGAAGGCCCCGTAGAGCACACCCGAGGCCAGGGCAGAGCAGGCACTGGGGGCGGGGTCGAAGGCGGCGGCCAGGCGCAGGGACAGAATCACAGACAGTAAGAGGGGACAGGCTGGGGTCATCCTATGTCCCTTGCCCTGTGGAGAGAGACAGTGGTCAGTGGGCCCCCACCACAGACAGCCTGGGCTCTGAACCTCCTATGCTGAGCTGCGGGAGGGGGCCTCATAGTTAAGACCATAGTCTATGGAGTGTCACCCAGGTCCACCTGTGTGAACTTAGACAAGGGACTTGACCTCTCTGAGCCTCAGTTTCCTTACCTGTAAAATGGAGCGATGATAGTACCTATCTCACAGGTTTCCTACAAGGGTGAAAGGAGATAAGTAAGGGAAAGGGTTCGGGAGATCGCCTGGAACCTTGTGAGCCCGGTGGAAACAGGAGTTGTTGTTGCTATCATTCCGTTTCCTCAGAGTCAGCCCATCAACTACGAGTTCGCCTGACATTGAGATCCAGCCCCAGCCCCACCATCCAACCTGTATTCTGCAGAACTGTTGCTCTCAGTCCCAGTGTGTCATGATCAGCTGTGAGGCATGTCACGCGTAATCCTGCAGTAATTGTCAAAGTGGTGATGTTTGACTACGATTTGCTTTTTTATAAATTAGAGCAATTCGAGGTTATTCCTGGAACAATGTCATTCTCACTCACTTGCTTTAATGCGAGGGAGAGAAAGGGGCGGAGTTATAGCCAGTGTGCCAGGAACTGCGCACAACCTGAGCCATGCCCACAGGAGGGCACTGTCAGTGTGGACATCATGTGTCTTGCTGCTGTGGATTTCCTGGTTGGAACAAGGGAGAGAGGCACCAAGCAAGGGGACACTGAGCTTGAGCCCCAACCCAGCTGCCACCTACTGGCTGGGTGGCCCTCGTGAGCCTCAGTTTTCTCATCTGTAAAGTGGGTGCAGGAATTCCCCTCTTGCTTCCCTCTTCCCCTCCAGCCCCATGGGATTATCTTCCGAGGCCTGGTTCAGGGCCTGCTATCCCCAGTGAAGCCACCAGCCAGTCGTGACCTCTCTCCTATACTATTTCCCCAAGGCTAGTTCAGCCAGCTCATGGGTCTTCCAGTGCCTAAGGGTGGGGAACAGAGCTTGTTTATTTCTACCTCCCTTAAAGTGCTGTACTGAGCTAAGCCCTCGACAGGTGTGAATGTGCTCCAGGTGTGGGTGGGCACCTAGGACCCAAGCCCTACCCCCACGGACACACAGAGCAGTCAGGCCAGAGTGGGTAACGGCTGAGGATGGGGAGAGCTGCAGGTGCCCTCCCACCTAACAGGCCAGGGCTGTGTCACTGCCCACAACCTGCCCAGTCTCTACCCAACTGTCTAAAACATGGAAGCTGGCACATGGTCTGATCACCCCCACTTCCAGTCCTGCCCCTCAAGCAATTCACACGGCCTCCCTTTTCCATGCCACAGGACAGCTCACAGCACTGCATGGGCCCCTAGAGCCCAGCTGGTCCACATTAGAGGAGAAAAGATGGGGACAGGAAAAGGGAGGCAACCTGCTCCAGATCACACAAAGGTGGCCAGAGGGGACTCAAGCCCAGGTTCTGAGGCCCAGCGCAGGCCCGTCTCCCTCCTCCAGTAGCCTCTGCTCCTTTCCTATGCTTGCTGCTCAGGCTTCAGGCCAGATGGACAAGCTATTGGCTCTGGGGACTGAATCAGAAACACAGGACAATTCACAGGTATGGCTAGATTCTCCCAAGACACAGTTGCTCCCAGGGGATAGACTTCCTGTGAGGTCTTCAGGAGTCTAAACAGTGGGCAGAGGGGGGGACAGGATTTAGAACCCCAACTTTCCAGTCCCTGTGGAGCATCCATGGAGCTCCCCACTGCCCCAGGTCCCACATCCCCAAGTGCTACACCTCCAAGCCAGCCCCAAGCAAGCACCTGCCCCTTCCAGCCATACAGGGGTTGGGGGAGATGGCGGAGCAGGCAAGCTCCAGGCAGACCTACTCACTGCAGAGCAGCCACCCCACCCTCCTCCCAAGACCCACACGGAGTTATTCGGCAGAAGCCAGACAGGCTGTGCATCTCCCCCATCCACCCACCCTCCTCCTCAGAGCTGAAAAACAGATCAGACCCCTGGTCTTTCCGACCCTACATCATGCCTGTCCCAAACTGTTGAGCCCACCCTGCCTGCTGTGGCACTAGCAAAGCCAGACGCTGATGGTGAGTGACATCCAATCCCCCTGCTGCCCCCAATTATTTTTAAGCAGGCGGCAAAATTCAGGCCATGGCTGCACCTCAGTGGAGGGGAGGTGGGGGCTCATTATAACTGGCCTCCCCTCCCCCATTTAGAGCAGCTTGGGGAACCTCCCCTCACACACACACCAATACACGTGGGTTTGAACACCCTTGTGCCCTGAGGACACACACACCAAAGCATGTGTGCACAGATGTATAGACAGTCATTCACAGGCATTCTGCATGCAAACGGATACGTATGCACACAGGTGAAAACCACAGATTCATGCTCTCACATGCACTCATAAGTGAACACGCACACACAGGGGTGTAGAGGCTGATACTTGTACACATGCACAGAGGTGCACATGCATTCTCAAGTTAGAACATACATGAGTATTGGGCCCTCTGAGGCTCGGGATATGACAGCTAAGTGTCAGGCAGGAGCCTCTGGGGGCCCTTCCTTGACTTGTCTGAAGCTGGGGCTTACTCCCCTGCCCCCTCCTGGGCTACTGCTCCCTACTCCATAGCCCCGCCCCATCAAGAAACACAAGGTCCACATCCTTCAGAGCCGCAGGCTGGCTTCTCCAGAACTGAGCCACTTTTAACCCGACCCGAGCCCCCTCCTCCCCTCTGTCTCCTTCAGACACCTTCACACTCATTCGGGGATTTCGCCCTGGACATGCGTGACCCTCACTGTGCCGGCTGCAGCATAAGACCTTTTGGAGCCCCTTTCTATATCACTTGCCACCACTCAAAATAAGGCAAAGACTCAATTCCAAGCTGGGTCACAGAGAGCCACTGGTTCGTTAAAGACCCTCCTGCCTATGTGTGGCCAGGCCTGTCCTCCCGGGGCACTGTCCACCCAGAGGCCTCTACCTGAGCCACCCCTGGAAGGGGACCTAGAAGGATGATCCTTGCTTCACAGGCAGCCCAAGTGGCTCTTAGTCATGATTAACCTCCCTGAGCCTCAGTTTCCCTCTCTGTGCAATGCAGACCATGAGCCTTGCCCTCAAGATGGTAGACACCTCATCAGCCTCCCAACAAGTTCCCAGCACAGAGCCTGGCTCACAGCTCCGTCTCTTGGTCTTCTCAGGGCCTCATAAACGCTGCCCTCTTGCTGAGGTACAGGGCACTGTCTCTGGGAAGGCTCTTTGGGTTGAACCATAAGGGGCCTGGCTACCTCCAAACCCAGGAAGACCACAGACCCATCCCTGCACAAGAGCTAGAGAGGAGAGGTACTAAGGTCAGCACTGAGGAAGAACTTCCTGGGCTAGAGGTGGCTGATGGAGAGGAGGATCAAAAGGCCTCCTCCCTCAGGACCTCTCTCTAGAGATGGGTGCAGAGCTGGCTGGAGTAGTCTCCCTCTCCAAGCCCCCTCCTAGCGGGGGCTGGGGGCTGCCTTCACCACATGCCCCTGACCCCAGCAAACCCAAGAATCCCACTCTGCCTAAACACACTCAAGTCCCCTTCCTTTCCCACCCCTCAGGCCTCCCCAGCTTCCCTTCAGCACCAATAAAGGAATCCAAGGCTTTCAGCTGCTAAAAGGGCCAAGGCAAGACTGAGGGGTTGGTGGGTAGAGTGGCGGGGGAGGAGTGTCTCGGGGCCAGGGCTGGTCTGGGATTCCCGGGATGACTCCCATTCGTCGCTGGGTGGCGGGGGAGGGGCAGGCCGGGGGAGGGGGCGCGGCGACGAGCACTTCCGTCGCGTTTATCCACCTGGCAGCTCCAATTCGCCCGCCCGTCACTCACCCTCAGCCTCCCGGGCGCTCGACGCCCGCCCTGCCCAGGCCGCCACGCAGGCGGGGACCCCTACTTGGGGCCTCCGGGACCTCTGCCAGTGCGCAGACCTGGGACAGGGTCCTCAGGGGCCGCTCTCCCAAGAGCTCTGTCACCCCGGAGGGCGCACACCCTCCATCCTGCCTCCGGAGCCGGGGGGACCCTGCCGAGGGGAGGGAGCGACCCCCTCGGTGCAGCCCTCTCTCTCCAACTGCCAGAAAGGGTCGATCTCTTGGGGGAGGGGGTTCCTCCTTAAGGAGGAAAAGGCGGACAGAACTGGGAGGGGGACAAGGGGCAGCCCTCGGCCCCTGGGGGCGGTGCCTCGAGGGCTGCGGGGGGGGGGGGGGAGGGGGCGGTGACTCAGCCGCCCTCCGCCCGCCTCCCCGGAACTTTGCAGCAGCTGGAGCCACCGTTGCTACAGGAACCGAATGCTTTTGTTCCCCAATGTCAGGGCTGCCGGGGCAGGCGGGTGGCGAGGAGGCTACCACTCCGCAGTAGGACCCAGGTCCGGCCACACTGCCCAGAGGGCTTCCAGCCATCACAGGTTCTAGCCCCATTCCTCCCGGCCACCTTCCCTTCCCCGCCCCCCCTTCCCTTCCACCAAGCCACTCAGGCCAAAGCCAGTTTTCTTCAAACTCCTCAGGCCCTCAGGCCAGGTGGCCCTGCTAACTCTGACCAGAAGTGAAGGACCCTGGGAAGTTCCTGATGGTGTCTGACCTCCTGGAGGAGGGTAGAGGCTCTTTTGTGGCTGAGTGACTGTTTTCCCACCTGGGCTCCCCCTATCGGGCTGCCTGCCTTCAGGGACTCTGACTGGGGTTTCTTCTCAGTACTTCTCCCACCTCTGTAGCGTCTACACTTGAACCAAGACCCCAGAGACCTTGACCTGGCTTTCACTGATGTCCCTCTGGCCACAGCTGATCCTAGAGAAATATAGTAGGAAGCTGCAGGACCAGGGAGGAGATGAGGGAAACTGACAGTCACCAGCTTCCCCAGCACCCATACTTTGGCGGGGGGGGTGAAGAGGGCACAGGGGCTAAAGGTGCTTCTGTCTTTATTATTCTGGGGGTTGGTTTGAAGGCACTGAAACACGTTTTTCATTTTTCTCCTTTGGGATTTGGAATGGAGTAGAGAGGGGCCTGACCTTGGCCTTGAACAGAAACTGCCCCACACCCCTATCACGATTGAGCATTGCTAGGTGCCAGATACCCTAGAGAAACAACCTAACTTCATTCTCCCAACAGCTATGTCAGGCAGTGATCACTGACCCATTTTATACAGGGTCAACTGAGGCTCAGAAAGATTAAGTAGCTTGCCCATGTCCCACAGCTTTTGAACCTAGGTCATCTGACTGAAAGCTGAGTTCCTAACTACTTACTCAGCTTCATTACCTGGGGTGGGGAGGGAGGGAGGGATGGGGGCAGAGACCAGATGGGATCTCACTTTGTGTTACAGAAATGCAGACCACACACACACACCCCAGACTAGACATGTCCTTTGAAGAGTAGTACAGAAAGGGGGCAGAAGGGAGAGGGGAAAGAGAAGAGAGGGAAGAAGAGGGGAAGATCTCTTCTCTCAATTTTCGTCCAGAGAAGACCCTCCCTAACCTCCCCACTACCATCACCAGGGCATATCCTGTGCTGAGTCTACACTGACCCTCATCCCAGTAGCAGTGCAGAGGATACTCCCCAGGTGCTTGCTCTGTCCCAGGGTCAGGTGGATTCCCCCACAACCTACTCCATGCCGCCAGGCAGAGCCCACCTTTGCCCCCAGCCCTCCCCTCATGGGAAATGCCATGGGGTAGAGGCTCCCTGGCAACACCTCACCAAGCACAAACAAGCTTAGCCAGAGGTCCTGGAGCCGGCAAGCCCGCGGCCAGTCCTACTGGTCTGTGCCTGAAGGCTCCAAGGACTATTGACTTGCTGCTGGGGTGAGCCCTCCACCCCACCCATCCCACCCCCAGAACATATGGCCTGACAACCAGAAGTGTATGGGCATGGCTAGCACTCGGAGGCACCTGGCCTGGCCCACCAATCTCCTCTCCCCAGGGACTTCCCAGCGTCAGTCCCGCAGCCACCGCTAATACTCTGGCTGCGGAAACCCGGGGTTGCCCGAGGGAGAAGGGGTGGCGGGTCCCGGGCTTCGGGCAGGGGGCGCCAGAGGACGCCCAGGGGCCCGGCCGGCAGCTGGCGAGGCGGGCAGGCAGGCGGCATCTCTCGGCCGGGGCGCCCCTCCCCCCTGCGGGCAACAGATCCGTCGCCCGCTCTGCACCGGCCGCGGCGCGGAGGACTTCCCGCGGCTGTGCCCTCGGACCCAGCTGACTGCGGGAGTGGCCGCCAACTTCACAGCCTACAGCCCCCTCCTGATCATGCCGGCCCTGGGCTGCGGGAGGGTGCGTCTGATGCCCAATTCTATGACCAGGGGTGGGAGGATAGGGATGGGGGATGGACAGATAGACTCCGGCCAAAGATGGACACGGGAGTCAGGGATGCGGGTCCAGTCGGGTTCTCAGCTGGAGGAGAGGGGGCGCAGAGCAGACACGGTGGACACGGCCCCAATTCCAAGCTGGGGGGGGAGGGGACTTGCAGCAAGATTGGCGAGGGAAGGCGGGACTCCGGGCAGATATAGGGGAGGGGGCACTCGGGGCAGAAATAAAGAAGCATGGTCGGGGTACAGGCGCGGGGGAGGGTAGTAACTATGGGCAGACATAGATGGGGACTGGAAAGACTCGGAGCAGAGATGAAGTGGAGGAGAGGAGCAGGCATTCATACTGGGAAGGGAGATGGAGGGGGAGACACAGTTGAGCTGCAGGTTAATTGGGGGGGGCCCTAATCAAGGTGGGGGACGCACTGCACGGATCCAGGCCGAGATAGGGAAAGACTCGAGACAGCAAAGGGGTCACAGTCTGTGTCACGATTCTGGAAGGGGAGACTTTAGCATAGACGGGTAAGAGGGTCCCTCCAGGCTGGCCGTGGGGCGGGGGGGGGGCGGGCAGAGATTAGAGATTCACCAGCGATTAAGGGGGCCTCGGCCCCAGGCTTGGGAGTTCCCCAGAAGATGGGGGTGAGCTAACGCTGAACGAACTCAGTTCGGGCCGGGGGAGAATTCAGCAGAGACGGGTGAGGAGAGCGCCCCGAGTCCGGGCCGGTGCGGAAACTCGGGACCGCGCCGGGAGGGCTCGGTGCGAGGCCAGGTCTGGGTCTGGGGCCGAGCACTCACCTGGGCGCCGTCAGCAGCAGGAGCGGGGGCCGGCGCTGGCGGGGGCGGCCACTGGGCGCAAGTTTGCCATCCCTAAGTCGGGAACCGGGCCGGACGCAGGGCAGGTAGCTGCAGCCGCGCGGAGGGCCGAGGCTCCCGCTCCCCCCGGCGGCGGGTGCAGAAAAGGCTCCGTGAAGCAGCGCGGGGCGGGCGGGCAGGCGCCGGGCCGGGCGCGGGCTCCTGCCGCCGCCGCCGCCGCCGCCGCCGCCGCCTCCTCGCCGCGCCGCCCCTCGCTCCCCCGCCCCGAACACCGCCCGCGCCGCGCGCCGCCTCCTATTTGCGGGCGGCGGCCGCAGCCCCCGGCTCTGAGAGCCGGTGCTGCATCCTCCTCGGTCTCCAAGCGCCGCCGCCGCTGCCGCCGAACCCGGTTCCTCTGGCCGCTCCGGCCGCTGCCCGCAGCGCGCGCCGGGCCGAGTGACGGCCGAGGCAGGACGCGGCGCCTGCGCGGGCCGGGCCCGGGAGGGGGCGCGCGCCGGGCCGGGCGCGAGGAGACGCGGGAGAAGGGGCGGGGGGGCGGGGGCGACGCGCGCCGCCTCCTGTTAAAGGGGGAACAGCGCCAGCCGAGCCGAGCGCGCCCCCCACCTCCCCGCCTTGAGCCCCAGGCGCCGGCGCGGGAGAAGCCCTGGGTAAGCCCCCGCCCCGCCCGCCGCCTCCCGGACCGCAGAATGAGGCGATCCGCGACGCCCCTCCAGCGATACCCAGGCCGGAGGCATGTCGTGCCGCCAGGGTCTCCCCGGCCCTGCGGGCTGAAGCATTTGCTCGCCTTCCCGTGTGCATTGCATATTGCATGTCCCTGTGCATGCAGGTGCCAGTCATGTGCGCTTAACTTTGCATATGCATACAGGTGCCCTAAGAGTGCACTGCCATGTTGCCTGGGTAGGTGCATGCAAGTGCTACGCACATGCATGGTGTATTAACATCTGCCCAGGTCCTCAATGCATGTTGCTTGTTCCTGTGCTCAGGGCAGCTATATGTACGCAAGCTTACAAGTGCCACATGTGTGTTGAGGACTGTGGGTAACTCATATGTAGCAGCCACATGTGTATACTGCAGTGTGACATGTTTGATGCATACTGTAAACTGCAATGTTGCACGTCCCTAGGCACGGGGATGCTACACGTGTGCAGTGTGTTACATGTTTTCTTGAGTCCCTGTCTATTCCCACAAGTGCCTTTCCCTGTGCCAGGGGCGCCCCCATGTTGCATCTGTTTGTGTGGAAGTAGCAGAGATGTACAGACCCACCCCTTCCCCATCTTGGCACTGTGCCCAGAAACACTTGGGTGGGGCCTGAGCCCACATGGTTCAGACGGTACACAGGGAGATGCCCATGGCTCAGGGCCCTGGTCAGACGATCTGTGGCCTGGGCACGTTGCCATCAGAAAGGTAGGCTGACCGGGGACACACCATTGCAGCCAACACAACTAGGTTAATCCCATGGCTTTCCTCAGAGAAGAAACCAGCAGGGGGCAGCTTTGCAATAAGGGTGGGATGGTTTCTGCTTTGCGATGAGGGTGGGATGGTTTCAGGACCATACTTTTTGAAGGTTCCCTAGCCGGGAAGGGCCAAATTTGCAGGGCAAAGAAATCCTTAGTCCAGCCAATACCAACCCCACCTCTCCACTGATGCCCCTTGAGTTGTGTCACCCCCGAGATGAGACAAGATGAAAAAAGCCTACCTCTTCCCAGGGGCAGTACCAGGAAGAGGCCGAGAACCGCCCTCTTTTCCCTCTTTCTGTGTTTCCTACCTCCAGCAGCCTCGGTGACATTTGTTGTGAGTGATTGTGAGAGATTATCGACTTTAATGGAAGGAGGTAATAAGGGGTGATGGAGGAATCTCACCTGTCACCTTAAGAGAATTTATGAGGCCTTATGAGGCAGGGAGGAGGGCTGGGCTGGCACCTTCCCTTTCCCTGCGGATGCCCAAGGAGTCCTGTGCCTTGGGCCTAGCACTGGCAAGCAGGGCTCCTAGGGTTTGCTGGGCACCCTCAAACACATCCAGATGTCTCTGGGTTTCAAGGCTCAGCTGCTACTGTGAAAGCCACACCAGGCAGGCCTTGCCAGCAAAGTGTGTTGAGAGCCATCCCAGGGCAGTGGGAAATCTGGGCCCCCTCCTTACATGGGCGCTGGGAGGAGCAGTGGGGTTACTGAGACTGGGGCTTCAAGGAGGTGGGGGAAAGTGGGGAAAATGGTGGGGACATGGGTTGCCCATAAGGATGCAAGCCCCTTAGAAATCTCCAGGACCCTGTCCAAGCTCCTATCCTGCAGGGAGCCCACCCTTCTCCTACAAGGAGCCTGCTTACCTCTTTATGAATATTCATGATAATTAGCATATTAGAGACCAGAGCCCAGAGAAACACAGGCAGGTCTCTTGCAGATGTGATGCAGCTGGATCCCTGAAGCCCCCCTCCTCCTTCCCCAGGATGCAGCTGAGTGAGAGGTGATGGGAGGGACTGGCTCCAGACAGACAGCAGCGGTTTTTGTCTGTCTCTCTGTTCCTTGGTAGCCCTCTGACTTGACCCCTTCGATCAGCCACAAAAATGGACACCCAGAGAAAGACAGGTGGTCAGACAGAGTAAGGGACTGACAGAGATGGTGTCCCATACCCAGCATCTCACTGGGGCAAGGTGGGGAGGTCAGCAAGGCAAAAGGAGCTGTGGGCGCTGTGTGGGGAGAGCAGGACTCCCCTGGGGTTCAATAGGAGTGAGCAGGCAAGACTAGGGTTGACCTCTGGAAGGCTCTCCCTGGAGGCACCTCTCTGAATCAGGGTTCCCCCACCTCCTTTCCCAGGAGCCCCTGCCCTTCCAGACTCACTTTGGTAATAATGCCGCCCAGGAGGACTTGGAGTAATTACAAATCGTTTCCATATTCAAATCCAGCTGCTTGAAGAGAAATTACTTATCTGATGCTCAGGCAGGGTGGAGAGCAAGTCTTAGCCCCAGGAGGGGCCTCCAGGGAGCCTGGGGCAGAGACTGGGCATGGGAAGGGGCACCGGCCAGAGCTTGAGAGCAAAGGGCTTGGGCAGAATAAAGGGACATCCCCTTGAGCCCCCTAAGCTGGACAAAGGACAATGACCTCAGCCCTTTAGCCCCATTGGGGCCCCCTCTGGAACCTCTGATGGGATTATGGGGACCTACCCCACAAGGGCAACTGCCTTGCTGTCACCCTGCCTTGCTAGGTGACCTTGAAAAAGTCCCTTCAGTTTTCTGGGCCTCTGTTTCCTTATCTGGGAAATGGTATAAACGATCTCAGCCTGGGATCCAGTGAGATAAAAGATGGATTAGCAAGGGCTATGTCCCTGAAGGGGTCTTTGTAAGTAATTATTTTATTACCAATTAATTCATATTTTTGTCAACAATAACAACCATCAATGGCCCAGTTGGAAGGCAGACAGCTCTCAACGCCTAAGCTGGTGGGACTGCCCAGGAGAGGATGGTGTGTCGAGGAAGGGAGCTGCCCTGGCCTCACCCGCCTGGCCTCAGCCTTGCCTCCCGCTAGGCCGGCTGCGGCTATGCTTCGTTGCCCTTTAAACAGATGAGAAAATGTTCTTCTTCCCTTCCCAATGATTTATTTGGCCCAGAGCCTAGGCAGGTTTCCTTCCAGCCTGTGGGACCTAGGAGCACCCCTCACTCAGCCCTGTTCACCACTGCCATTCAACTAGGCACCCTCTAGGGCCACCCATAGCCGTGGGTGCCAAGGTCTCCTTCCAGCCCCGCCCCACCCCAGACACCTATCAGGAGCTCATAACATGTCCATAAAGACACCCAAATCCATGTGACAATCTTCTGCCCCAGAGTTCGTATGACCAACACCTGAGAGCTCTGAATGGCATGCATCCTGGAGGCCATCCTGGAAAAGGTGGACTGGCCCTCTCTGCCTGTGGGAAATCCTGCATGTCTAGCTTCCATCCTTCCTGCTGCAGATGCCAAATGGGTTAGGAGCCTGGGGCAACCCAGGTTGAGTGTTTGTCATTTTCTTGCTGCTGCAAACTGGGGAAAGAAGGGAGGATGCCTTGCTCCCTCGCCAAATCCTCCCAGAAATGCCTGGTTTGTGTGCAACTCATTGAGCAGTGCCTGCATTCTCTGGCCCCTGGCCCCTAGGGCAGAGGATAGAGCAACCCTTTAGGGTCCTGGGTGATCTTAACATACATGCCTCATACCAGAGGGTACACACAAGTGTATATAGAGCCTGGCACCTTTATTCATTTATTCAACAAATATTTATTGAGTCTACTATGTTCTAGGCACTGGGATCCCGGCCAGCAGCAAGCCTTGTTGCTCCTACCTCCCAAAATATCCCAGATCTATCCACTCTTTACATCCCCACTGCCAACAGGGTAGTCCACGCCACCATCATTCAGTGCCTAGATTCTCAAGTAAGGGAGACCTTACTTAATTTGTGAGCTCCCACTCCTACCTCCTCCACCCCAGTCCATTCTCCTGGAGCCCACTGAGCCATCTCTTTAAAAATGTAAATCAGGGTACCTTTTAAGCCTTCTAGTGGCTTGCCACTGCACTTGACAATGTGGCCTTCCAGACCCTGTATGTTCTGGCCCTTAGCAGGCTCTCAGACCATCTCCAGTCCCCTATCCCTACCCCACACTATGCTGCAGCCACATAGTTCTCCTTGCTGCTCTTAGAAAACTCCAAACCCTTCCCCCAGCAATTCCCATGACTGACTCCTTATCAAGAAGGTCTCAGTTCCATCATCACTTCCTCCAGGGAGCCTCCCCGACCACACTCCTAAACTAGCCCTGCCCCACCCCCAGTTGCTTCATCCCATATCCCTGTTATATTTCCTTGGCAGTACTCATCGCTCTGAAAATACATTATTTACACACATGTCACCTGTTTTTTACCCCCCTGGACTGTGAGTTCCATCAAGTAAGGGACCTTGTCCATCCATTCACAGCTGGAGCCCATGGCACTCAGCACCAGGTACAAGGTAAGTACTCAGCAAATATTTGCTGAGTGAATGAATGGTGAAATGGCAAGCAGACACCTTGCTCTCACAGAGCTTTCGATCTGTGACCCTTGACTGATGGTTGTGCAGTAAAACACTGGTTCACAGTTTTCCACGTGATGAACCAGAAAGGATTCAGGCTCTGAGGGCACACAGACCTGGATTCCTGCCTCTATCCCTCACCAGTTGTGTGTCCTTGGGCAGATCACTTATGATATCCAAGCCTCAGTTTTCTCTTCTGTAAAATGGAAACAACGATCCCAACTTAGCAGAGCTGATGTAGTTCACATCAGATGAAAAAGAGGAAGTGCTTCACACAGTGCTATGCCCAGATGCCATCTGCATGTTGATGGCATCTGCATGAATGTGGGCCCCTTTCAGACTTACTAGGGCTATGGGCTGTTCTGGGTTCTGGGGACACAGAGACCACTCAGAATTTGGGCCCTAACCTTAACACCTTCCCAGCAACCCCCACGTCCCCAAAAGGGAGAGACGTGTACCAGCAGGAGCTCTCATCTGCTGAGATCATTGCAGAGAAGGAGGCAGGAGCCAAGGTTTTGCCAGAGTGACAGGGACAGTGTGTGGGGGGGATCCCTGGAGAGAAACTGAATCTGAATCCACTTCTCTGCAGCACCTCCTCTCCTTATTTGGAAGTTCCTCTTCCTTTTTGGCCTTCCATGTCTGTATAAACACACACACACACACACACACACATACACACACACACACACACACGTCTGCATATACAGATAAAGCCATATCTGCATACTGACACAGTTCAGTTGCTGGTCCATAGACATATATACTTGACTGGGATTCACAAGTATATCAATAACCACGTACACACAACCCCAGGACACAAGCCCTCTCCATTTTTCTGGTCCAGTAGGGATACGTCTGGCTTATTGATTAGTCCTGTCACCTCTGGCTCTAGACTGAGGTCAGACACAGTCCCTCACAGGAGGGATCCCAGGCACTCCCCCTTGGTAAATTATTCCTAAGGTCTAATCCCACACTCCCCTACTGTAGGCCTTAAGATCAATGAGCCCTGGCAGCCATTCCAGACAGCCAGGGATGACAGCACCATACCCTGTACCCCCACCCTGAGGCTGGTGGATATGCAGGAGGCAGAGGCACCTAAGAAGAGCTGCTCCCAGCTTCCGGCCATGGGCGGGGGTGAGGAGCATCCCTCAGGGAGGGGCTGGGACACTCTCAGCAGGCATGGGGCACGCTGGCAGTAGCGGGGGAGGGGGGCAGTGTGTTTCACTGCCTGGGATGCCCCAGGTCCTCTCTCCTGGGCTCTGTGCCACCTGGATCCTGCTGAACTGGGCTTGTGCCAAGCAGGACACATGGGCTTAGCAGGCAGGGGTGCAGTGACCTAGAGGTTTGGAGGCACCGGCTCATCCAGCCAAGCCCCTCTGTGGGCCTGACACTGTGCCAGCTGCTCTGCACTTACTGTTCAAATGAGCCTTCAGAACAACCTTTGCAATCAGTCTGGTCACCCACATCTCACAGATGAGGAAACTGGTTTACAGAGAGGCTGAGACAAACAACAGGCCTCCACCGCATTCAGAGTTTGCTGGAGGCCCTGCTTCAGTTCTGCCTCAGCCTGGCTCGGCCTGGTCCTCCTTGCTACCCTCCAGAGGACGGACCAAGCACCGACTTTTGAAACAATTTATTTTTAGATTAGAGTTGATCTTCCAGAGAAGACCAGCTCCCTGGGGGTGAGAGATTTGGTCAGTGGGGTTCTGACTCCCAGGGCTTGACACCTACTAGAAGAGGCTGAGGCTGGACACCTGGGTTTTGGGGGAGACAACCAGAGCTGCTGAGGGTGCTGAGGATGAGACGCAGGACTGGTGACACCTACAGGCCTCCCTGGCTGGCACAACCACACTCCTTACTGACAGGACCACAAAATGACACACCCCAGGAGGACATCTGTCGCTCTTGCTGGAGAGGAACGTACACCACCCCGCGCTGGTAATAAAGCAATCACTGCAGGGTTAGGGAGCGGTGCTTCCAGCTCACTGCCAACCCTGGCACAGCTCTGACCTCAGAGGGTCCCAGGCTTGGGGGTGAGGCCTGTGGATGGAGCACGGGTAGGGGTGTAAGGCTCCAGAGCCTTGTGGTTGGAGGGGAGGGTCCTGGAGCACCTTGCCAAGTGAACGTTCTGTGTGTCAGAGTGGGAGTGAGTGGGGCTGAGTTCCGGTACACGTGTGGGTGGTTGTGTGCGTCAATGTGTAGGGGGAGCGTCTGTGTGTGTCTATGGCGTGCCTGTGTGCAGGTTTCGTGTGTGTCTGCCTAGACTTTGTACGTCAGAAGCCTGGACCTGGCTCTGGGATCTCTGCTGCGTGTGCATGTGTGTGCCTTTGTTTGCAGGGTGTGTGGCGTATTCATGCATTTCTTTTCTGTCTGTGTGTATGTATGGGGTAGAACACATACGCACATATGACGCTGGGATTTGGCCTCTACTGTGTCTGGGCAAATGTGAGGTGTATTGACCGGGCAGTATTTGCATGTCATTGGAGTTTTTGTGCAACCAGAGTGCAGTGTTTCCTTGTGTTCAGTGTGTGCTTGAGCCTGTGTGTGTGTGTGTGTGTGTGTGTGTAAAGTTTTTGCAGGCCTGTGTCTGTGCCTTTGGTGAGTCAGAGTGCATGGCATTTGCAGGCCCCAGTGTGACCACGTCTGCGTGTCAGTGGCATGTGTCTGTGCCAGCCTGCGGTGCATGTCTCTGTGTGTGCCTGGCAGTGCTGGCAGGCCCTCAACTTCCAGGGAGGGCTGTGTGTGATACTGTTGAGTATGTGTCTCTGGGTGTCCTATATCTGTCTGGATGAGGGGTTTGGATGCACTGTGGGGCACGTCTGCAGATCTGTACCTGTGGCCTTGGGATTCTTGTCTTTGGAGACTTTGGGAAGTAATCCTTCCCTGGAAGCCCTCTCCTATTCCCAGGCTGAATCCTCCATCGGGCCCTCCCTTATAACCAGCTTGGCCAGCTGTGAGCCTGACTTTCCACTGGAGGTCCCCCTCGTGAGGGAACCCCGAGGCTGCACAGCCACCGGGTCAAGGTCACATATGGAGGGACAGAGGCTCCCATTCCTATGGTGCCCTTACCCCTTACCCTCACAAAGGGCCCCGCCACCGGAAGCCGCCTGCGCTTCCCACACCCTGTGCAGGTCTCCACTGAAATGAATATTAATTTCCGCTCAGGGCAGGCGGCGTCGTGAGTCCCGGGCCCGTGTGTGGGTCCGCGCCACCGCTGGGAGCGGTGGAAGGGAGCGCAAATTTGAATTTCAAAGGCAACTGGGGCCCAAGTGCGTCTGCGTTGCGCGACTGTGTGTGCGGCGCTTTTGTGTGTCTGCGAATGCGCGCCTGCGTGTGTGGGGTGTGTCGGGGTGTTTTGTAACTGTACTCCATGAGGCCGTGTGCGAGCCCTGGCGTGGGCTGTGAGTGTGGCAGGGTGCGCGGTGTCGTGGGTCGCCTGTCGGTGTGTCTGTGCGTGCTTGTGCGCAAGCCCTTGCCTCTGCAAGTGCGTATCTTTAGGACCGAGTCTGTGTATTTGAGCCTGTGTCTGTGTGTGTCGGCGTGCCCGGCCCTGTGTGTGTCTGTGCGCGTCTGCCGGGGGAGCGTGTGTGCTCGGACCCCCGCGGGGGGTGTGCGGGTGTGTCCGTGTGTCTGTGCACGTGCAGGCGAGCGATCCCATCTGTGTGTGTGCCTCCCAGTCTGGGCTACGTGTGACTCGGGGACAAGTCTCTGAGCCTGCCTGTGCCTTTGTGTGTCCGTGTTCTGGCCGATGCATGTGTGTGCTTAGGTGTCTGTGTCGTGGTGTGCCCCTGCAAGCGTTTGCACCTGCAAGTGCTGGAGTGTGTGAGTGTGTAGCTGTGGAAATGAGTGTGTGTGAGTGTGCAGACGGGGCGCCGCGCCAAGCGCGGGTGCCGGGGGCTAAGCAGCCCGTGTCCCCCCACAGCCAGTATCGTCCACCCGCTGCGCCGCTGTGTGCCCGCCCCACGGGGGCCTTCTCTGGGAGCTGGGAGGGGGCTGAGCAAACGGCCCTTTCCTCCCAGGCACCCCGGGCCCACCGCCAGCATTGGGCACACCCGCCCCTTCCTCCAGCGGCCCCGCTCGCTGACCCATGGGCATTCAATGGGCACTCGGGAGGCAATGGCCGGAGAGGATGGGCCGTTAGCGGGAGGGACCCAGCGGCACCGGCTTCACGCTCTGGCTCTGCTGAGGGCTTGGGGGGCAGCTCATCTGTCTTGGGCAATGGGCCTGCTCGCTGTGAGATCTTCTGTGTCTTGTGGCTGAGCTGGAGACTCAAGTTAGAGTGCAGGAAGGACCACCAGGGTCCAAGGCAGCGCATGCACACACTGCCATAACTCAGACATACCACATTCCCCAGCACAGCTGACCTGGCACAGGAGTCTGGGACAGGCCCCTGACATGGGGCTCAGGGACAAGCCCACCAGTGTACACCCAGGAGTGCACACACACTCATACACCTGACCCAGAGACTCAGCAGATCTGTGCACACCCCACACTCAAACAATCCCACGTCTCCCTGGGTCTTGGACTCTGTGGTTGAAGAAGGCCAAGACTCAGAAGTCCCAGAGAATAGGGGCAGCCTTGAGTCACTCAGGGTCTCCTCTACTCCAACGGCTTTGGAGAACCAGAGGTGGTTCACCCTCCATCCTACCTCCCTGAAGCTCTCAGTCAAGAGTTAGCAGGAAAAAGCAGACCCCAAATCCAGTCATTTCCATCAGGTGCCAGACCGCAGCCAGAAGTAGGCAAGGGCCAGGGGCTGCCTCTTCACGGGTACGCTCCCTCCTCCACCAGCCTCAGAGACCTGGCATGATGGTGATGTCAGGATGTCCAAAGGACAATAAAGGAGGAACTATAGATGGAATGATGGCTTCGCAACCTCCTTCCCTGCCAGATTGGGAGCATTTTGAGAAGGGGTGTGGGCTGACTCCTCCCAGTAATGCTCAGCTATGGGCCTGGCACCAAGGGTCTACTCCATTTAAAACATGTATTGACGGAATGAAGGAAAGAAGTAAATGAGTCAGAGAATGCAGGACCACTTAAGAAAGGAGAGAGCACTGCACAGAAGAGGCAGAAATAGTATACCCAGGCTGTGTGCACGACTATGTGCGTGCATGTGTGTGTGTAGTACGTATGCTTGGGGGAAGATGTGTGAAATGAAGGTTAGGCTGGAAATACATCACTGAGGGCCTTGTAAGCCAAACCAGAGGTAGATTTTATTCTGAAAGCAAAATAGATCTATGAAGGGTTTTGGACGGAAATGAATCACAGTCAAGTTTGTTTAAAAAACAACTGGGGCAAATGGAAGGTGGATTTGAGGAGTCAGGATTGAAGAAGGGGACTGGCTTGGAGGCTCACTCATTGATTCAAGAAATATTTATTGGGAGCTTACTAAAAGTTTCCGGCACTGAGTGAGCCGAACAGATACAATCAGTCGAATAGTTCTGAGACTCTAAGGAACTTCTAGAACCTGACCACATAACTGCTGTGTTTATGTGGAATTCACCTTCTAGTGGGGAAAGGGAGGCAGACACAAACACCTAAATATATGGAATGTGTGTGTGGACAAGTGTGAAGAGGGAAAAGAGTGTCCAGCAAGGGGGCAGAAGTGGCGGATGAGAATGGGGGTTGTTCTAGGAAAGGCGGTCAAGGAAGATGTCTCTGAGAAGGTGACATCTGAGCAGACTCCTGAGGGACTTGAGGGATATTTGGAGGAAGAGCTGTTCAAATAGGGGAAATTGCCAGTGCAAAGGCCCTGAGGGGGAGTGTGCCATTTACTCAGATGGGGAAAGACTGTGGGAAGTCGATGATTTCTATTTTAGACATGCTGCATTGAGGTGCCTTCAGGACATCCAGAGACAGTGTCCAGGAAACAGGAGAGATCTGGGTAAAGATAGGGATTAAAAGAGGCCGGGTGCAGTGGCTCACACCTGTAATCCCAGCACTTTGGGAGGCCAAGGGGGGAGGATCACTTGAGCCCAGGAGTTTGAGACCAGCCAGGCAACATAGTGAGAACCCATTCTCTGCAAAAAAAATAGATTAGCCAGGTATGGTGGTGCACCCTTATAGTCCCAACTACTCAGGAGGCTGAAGCAGAAGGATTGCTTGAGCCCAAGAGTTCAAAGCTGCAGTGAGCCATGATCACTGCCTGTACAGAGTAAGACTGGGCAGAGCAAGACCCCAACTCTAAAAAATAAATGTTAGGGAGTAAAGAGAATTGAACCCTGGGAAGTGATGCAGAGGATAACTGCAGGGAGGGGAAGAGGAAGCAACCCGAGGTGTGAGAGTCAATTCTGGGGAGACTGGATGCTAGGGATGGGGAGTGGGGAATGGAGACCATGTAACCAATGTGGCATCCCCAGAATGGTCCTGAGAGCAGCTGCTCCTCTTCCCGATCCTACCCAGCTGCCTGAGAGAGAGCTGGGGCTATTCATCACATTTCAGGCGGGTTCAGTGGTACGCTGGTACCATCCAACAACTGGCTTGGGGGCAGGGAAGTGCAGCCCTGATTTGCAGCATTTGCCAATTTCCATGGTGTAAATCGTCCCATCATGGCCAATTTACATTACCATTGTGAAGTTAACTGGCTAGCAAAATTCCTAAAAATTTAACAACCCACTTTCACAAGCTGATATGGGCTGGCTCTAGCACCTTCTCCACACCCTTTCCAAAGAGATGGGGAGAGGCAGAAAGCCTAAGGTGGCAGTGGGGGGATTTGCCTGTCAGTCAGGGAGGAAAGCATTCTGGCCTCCCCATCTTCCCTCTTGACACCCAAGTCATTCCCCTGGAAGCTCTGGAAACCTCTTCTTTGTTCCTGCTGCTCCTCCAGCTCTAACAATTTGGCATCCTGCCTAGGCCCTCTTTCTACTGCATTTCCTACCTAAAAGGTGGGCTGGGCTGGGAACAGTGGTGCACAGCTATAACCCCAGCACTTTGGGAGGCTGAGGCAGGCAGATCACTTGAGCCCAGGAGTTTGAGACCAGCATGGGCAACATGGCGAGACCCTGTCTGTAATAAAAACACAAAAATTAGCCAGGCGTGGTGGCGCATGTGAATAGTACCACCTACTTGGGAGGCTGAGGCAGGAGGATCAGTTAAGCCTGGGAAGTCAACGTTCCAGTGAGCCAAGATTACTGCACTGCACTCCAGCCTGGGCAACAAGAGTGAGAACCTGTCTCAAAGAAAAAAAAGGTGGGCTGACACCGCACCCACCCACTCTTCCTGCTTCCCTTCTTCAGAAGCAGATGCCAGAGAGCCATGGGCCGTATGATCTTCACCCTCAGCCAGAGCACAGCTCTGGTCAGTGTAAACAGATGGCTTGGATGTTTGGTCCAGCTCTGCCACCAGCTCCCAGGAGGTTCCTCGCTCTATCTGTTATCAGTGTCCCCCTCTGTAAGGTGGTGGCAAGTGCTAGCCTCTCCAAAGGCCCTTTCAACTGTGAGATTCCGGAACTTCTATCACTCCCTGTCTCAGCCCTGATGGCAGCTCAGGGCCTTCTCTCTCAAACAACCATTTCCCCAGCCTCCTAGACCCTCCCTGCTCCAGAGGCCCCCCACTGCCTCTGGCTCCCCAGGCTCCCAGATAAGGGGCCCAACTAATTACATTAGGATTTCATGCTAATTAGCAAACAATTACACGGGCAAATTGGTGCCTAATTTGGAGCAATAACGACAGCTCCATTGGCCGAGGAACATAGCTGCAGACAAGACTGTTCCCCTGGCCTGGCCCTGTCAGGGCCCCTGGAGGATGAGAGCCAGCTTTCTGGTCTAATCTGGGCCAAGGCCTGCAGTTCTCCTTATAGGATCTTTAGGCAACTGTTTATGTTGATTACATGGTCAGCCCAGGCTTCTGCTAAGTGAAGAGGGTAGAGGAAAGGGAGGGAAGGTGAAAGTGAGGGAGGAGGGGCGCCAAGGCCTACAGGGCTGGCTTTAGTGAGAAGATGGGGAAGATCTGGGGAGGGAGAGAAGAGGGATGACAGCATGGGGAAGAGAAACAGTAATTAATGTGAGCATCAGTTTGGATGAGAAACCAGGTGGACCAGAGCATGGGAAAGTAGGGGAGCTGAGGCCACAGAGATATATAGGGCCAGACTGGGACTGTCATTCCAGGAAATTTAAACATTCTCCTGGAGGCCCTGGGGGCCACCAAGGCTTCAGGGTGAAAGGAGTGGACTGTGCTGGGACTCATCTTAAACTCGGGATCTTGGATCACCAGCTGCCATCCATCCCACCTACAGCCCGCCATGGGGTCCCATGTGGTTTGCCCTGTTAACATCTCTAGAACCCACCATCCTCATTCAGGACCACAGGTACCATAGCAGTAGCTGCCACTACTATCCCCCAGCCATTCCCTGTCCATGTTTTCTCCAAGTGACCACCCTATGACACAAACCTACCCCATATTCCTCCTCTGCTTAAACCCTCAACGTCTCCCCAGTGCTCTCAGAATAAAGTTCCAACCCGCTGTAGACATTCCAGCTTTCCCTCCCTTCACCTCTCTGCATCCACCCTGTTCCCTGGGAGCTAGACACCATTTACAGATTGCGCCAGGCTCTGTCGCACCTCCAGGGCTTTGGCCGTGTTGTTCCTTCTGCCCAGATTGCTTTCTCAGCACCCCTTTTTTGTTACCAAATGCATCCTCCCAGGCCCCCTCCTCTTCCTCCCAGATTTCTACAGGAAATACCAATTCTTCTCTCCCCTGGGCTCTGTCTGTAAACTCCTTCTTCTGCGGCACAGGTCATATCAGAGCTCTTTGTACCAGGGTCTGCCTGTCCCACCCGACTTGGAGCTGATTAGAAGCATGGCCTGGCTCGGGTGCAGTGGCTCACGCCTGTAATCCCAGCACTTTGGAGGCCGAGGCAGGTGGATCACCTGAGGTCAGGAGTTTGAGACCAGCTTGACCAACATGGTGAAACCCCATCTCTACTAAAAATACAAAAGTTAGCCGGGCCTGGTGGCGCATGCCTGTAATCCCAGCTACTCTGGAGGCTGAGGCAGGAGAATTGTTTGAACCCAGGAGGCGGAGGTTGCAGTGAGCCGAGATCGCAACATTGCACTCCAGCCTGGTGCACAAGAACAAAACTCCATCTCAAAAAAAAAAAAGAAGAAGAAGAAGAAGAAGCAGGGCCTGACGCTGATTTACTTGATGTCTCCTTCACCCAGCACCAAAAGTGAATGGAGAAAGAAGACAAAGGGAGAGGACAAAAACATTTTCCTCCCAGCACAGTGGGGAAACTGAGGCAGAGGCCCAGAGAAATATTTATGAACCTAATGAATGCTTCTCTCAGAAAGGAAAGCTGGGTTAGCTTCCAGCCTCTGCCCATTGGAGCCAAGCTCTGCCCCCATCCCCTCTAGGGTTTCCTCCTGAAGACCATCACAATCTGAAGCACCCACCTCCACCAGCCCCGCCCTGGTGTTTTCACCTCTGCTTTCAGTAAGTGAGATAAAGAAAGCCCCTACAGCCAAGACTTCCCAAAAAGCAAAGGCAGCTCTCATGGAACTGTAGCAGAACAGACTGAACTGCAGCATGAAGGACTCTGGCCAGGCTCAAGGAAGAACCTCTTGGCCATCAGAGCTCAGGTGATCCCTAAAGTGATCCCTAAGGGAATGACCAATGGGGAAGGGGAAGGGGCTTGACCTATCCAAGGGGTGTCAGGAAGAAGCAGCTGGGAATGAAACACAGATCTTTCCAGAGGCAGGGGGATGACCTGGCTGACTTGCCTGAGAGCTTGATTCTCACTTAGGGGGCTGCTACTCTATCTCAAGGCCCATTGCTCACATTAATTACTGAGAAAAAGCTGATTTCTCCTCATCTCCAGACTCCAAATGACAGTATCATTAGGCTGGTAATGTGCGGAGAAATTGTGCGTGTCTGTCTTGGAATATGTCCTGAGCCAGAATGTGCGAGGGCGCCCCCAGCAGGCGTTTGTCTCCAAGACGCTCCCCATGGCGGAGGGCCAGTCTCCAGAAGAGATGCTCTGCCACCAGGGCAGAGATGCTCTCCCTCTCTGTTCAATGGGCACTAACGATGGTGATTCAATCATAGCAGGCAATGGTGTGGGCAATAGCCCACAACACGGAAACCCTGCCACACATGAACAGAGTCACTCTTGACTTACCACAAGGACAAGAACTCCCTGGTTGGGGCTGAACTCGAACTTGAAGCCTGCCTGCTGTGCCACAGTCCTTCCCAGTCTTGCCTGGACACTTTTCTCTGAGCTCCTATCCACCTCTGGACCAAGAGGCATCTGGGCGCCATCTTGGCTCAGGAAAGGAGGAGTTGGCTGTTCCTGAACGTTTTCTCTTCCCTCAGCAAAGTCAGCTTCCTGGATGTGAACAGAACACTGCCTCCTAGCCCTGAAAAACTTGCCTCTGCTCACAGCTCTTCACACACCTCTCCACACTCTTCATGTGTCGTACTCTTTCAAACCCACTTGACACATGAGGAAACTGAGGCTCAGAGAAGCAAGGCCATTTGCCCAAGTTCAAGCCTCAGAGCTGAACTTGACCCCCAGGTCTGCCCGAGGCCAAAGCTCAGACTGAAGCCAGAGGCCTCAGTTCTATCCATGCAGGACTCCAAAGCTCCCGCCCTCAGAGCTGAGGTTGGTGAGGCAGAGGCAGGGTGTGAAATATAATTATAGCTCAGTGTGATGCACGCATAACACAAAAGAGGATATCCGAAAGGTTGATCCTCCCCAGTAATCAAAGAAGTGCAAATCAAAACAACAGTATAATGCAGTTTTACCTATTGAAATTAAGACAGGTTTTGTTTTGTTTTGTTTTGTTTTGTTTTTTAAAGACAGCACTAGCGTTGGTGAAAACCGAAATCTGGGCCGCTCTCAGACTCCGCTGATGAGAGGGTCAATTAGAACAACTTTTCTAGAAAGCTCTACCACCGGGCAGGCGTGTTAGAGCGTTAAAAACAGATAGACCCTTTGGTCTCATCAAGCTACTTGGAGGAACTCAATCCAAAAAATAACCACAGCTGTTAAAAAGACCATGTACAAAGATGCTTATTACTGTTATTTACAACTATGAAAAATCATAACCAACATAAATGTCTAGCAATAGAGGGTTGGATAAATAAATTATGATATATCCATATATAAAGATATTATGCAAACATTAAAAGTCATATTCTTGAAGAATTTTTAATAACGTGGGCAAATGCTCACAATATGATACTTGAAACAAAGCAAGAAAGAAAACCATGTATATAGAACGGCCTTTATTCTATAAAGAAAATATTTCATCAGTTCATTTAAAGAAGTCTGGAAGGAAATAAACTGAGAGGTAATCTGAGAGGATTCTGGGTGATTTTGTGTTTCAATTTATACTTTTCCGCTTCTTCCAAATTTTCTATACATTTTCAGGGGGAGAAAACCCATTAGAAATATGTGCAATGTGTGGGTAGGGGTGGAGGAACAGCCCAGGATGTTAGGAGAAACAGAGCCTCCTAACCCAGCCTGCGGGCAGTCAGGGAAGACTTCCCGTTGGAGGCGTTACCTGCGCTGTGTCCCAGGGTGACTAAGCTTTATCCAACAGAGGGAGGATTCGAGTTCCAAGCTGGGGAACAGTTATGTGCAAACGCACAGAGGCAAGAGAGATCCTGGCCTCTTCTGGAAACTCTTAGTTGCTGGTGTGGCTGGGTGAGGGAGCAACAGGGACAGGGGTGGGCAGAGGCCTGACCAGGGAAGACCAGGCTGAGGAGCTGACACTTTGCTCTAGGAACAAAGTGCAGCGTTCATGGGTCCCAGGCAGGGGCGTGACAGGATCTAAGCTGTGTTTTATCTTCGTGGACACAGAATGGTGAGGAGATGGGGCGTGGGAGATAGAGGCAAGATGCGGAACCTGGGCCCAGGGGCCAGCAGTGGGGAGGCTGCTGCACGTCCTGGGGAGGGAGGCACTTGGCCTGGGCTGGGCAGTGGTGGCCAAGAGAGGAGGGGCCCTTGGAAGCAGTGATTAGGAAGAGATTGGACAGGACTTGGTGATTAATTGGAGAGTGGAGGCAGAGGTGGGAGGGGGCCTCCGCTGCTAACAGTGACTAGAGCACGCTCAGAGATTTCGACCGCAGTTTTAGGAGTGGCTTCCTCCTCCATTTCTCCCAGACAGACAGATTTGGGGCTTCTATGATATTAGGCTGCAGATCGAGGGAGACATTGACCTTGGCCCTGCCACCACACCCAGCTGGACTCCCGGCTCACCCTGAGCACCCCACACCTTCATCACCTCTGCACTGCCAGCCCTGGAAGGTGGGGCAGGCAGCAATGGGGGAAGCCCACAGGGAGGAGAGGAGCCCAGAAACATGCCCAGGGACATGCCCAAGAAGTCCCCGGCCAGGCCCCTCCCTCAGGACGCGGGCACACACTGTCACACACGGGGACACACATCCTCAGAGAGAGAGCACAGCCATCCATGGGGCTCTGAAAGTCAAGTCACAGGCACTGATGTACACCCAGGGACGCAGCCTGCCAGGGGCTGTAAGATAGGGACTATCACACACACGGTCACAACCCCACGGTCTCACAGCCTCTGACACTGCCAGCCCCAGCCTGGGTCTCACATGCAGGCCATCGTGCTCAGCCAGAGTCCCCAAGGTCCTCCCTCCTGCCCCGCCCCCACACCCCACCTTCCTTCAAGAGGACAGGGCAGAGGGCTGGCTGGCAGAGGGGCCAGCACGGTGGTGGTGGGAGCTGGCACAGGGACCCACAGCCCAACGGGGCAGCCCAGCCAGGAGGGAGGCCTCTGAGAAGGGGTTGCCAAGGCAACAGGCTCCTGCAGAACCAACCAGAGGCTTAGATTCTCGGCTCTTATTTTTAGAAGTTGGGCCTGAGCTGGTTTGGCCGGCCAGGGGACAGGCTCCCCCGGGTATGCCCAGGGCATAGACACCAGCCTGAACACCCTCAGAGGCTCTGGTGGGCAGCTACCATGCTTCCGCTTCTTCCACGCACTTCCAGCCCCCTTCCCGGGGGTCATGCCCCAGGTGGGATCTTGCATTCCCTGTGTTCAAACACAGCCAGGGGCCTACCAGCAGCACCCAAAACCCACCAGGCCCCAGGCCGGAGACCCAGCCTGCTCACCCTCTGCACAGCAGCCTCTGAGTGTCTTTGATTGATGGTATCAGGGGAAGGGGGGCTTGGCCAGGCCTGTAGGGTGGTGTTGGTAGGCTTGTGTGTCATTGTCAGCATGAGTGCATATGTGTGTATTGCAGGGGCTGCTCTCACTCTCAACTGTGTGTGTGTGTGTGTGTGGGGGGGGGGGGGTGTGGGTGGGTGGGTGGGTGCGTGTGAATTTCCTCTTGTACAGGCCAAAGTAGAGATCTCCCTCTGTCTCAGTTGCACTCGCCACTCCCTGATAACTTCCACCCCTGCCGGGATTTCTCTAAGGTGAGGGGAGGGAGCGGAGATCTCAAGCTGGGTGGGCCTTTGTGGCCCCCCTTGTCCAGCCCCTTCCTATGTCTGAGCAGGCTTCTGAAGGGATAGAAAGGTCGTGGCCAGGAAGGGGAGGGACCAGGCAGGCCCAGCCAGACAGAGCCCGGGAGAGGGGTACGGGGGAAGCTGGGGTGAACTGACTTTAAGGTGACTCCTCCAGCTGCCAGGGATTTCTCTCTTAATCTGGGACGGCTCTGTTTGCATCTCATTTCCCTATATTTGCATAACAAGGGCCTGGCTGGCACTAGAGATCGAAATTCCTGGCCTGGGTAATTGTGTGGAAAAGCCTCAGGAGGCCCAGCAGGAATCCTGGGGAAGCAGAGGCAGGAGCCGGTGGTGTTGACTCAGAAGGTCCCTGTCCAATCCCAGGAGCCCCCACTTCTTCCCCATCCCTGGTGCAGGAGGGGTGGGGACACTGGCAGAAACGGAGAGGGAGGGGTGACAAGATGAGGACTCATTCCAATATCGCTAAGAGAGTACATTTCTAATGTTCTCATCACAAAAAAATGTTAAATATTTGAGGCGCTAGATATGCTGATTAGCTTAATTTAATCATTCCACAGTGTATTAAAAAATCATAACACCACTTTGTACCCCATAAATAAATACAACTATAATTGGTCAATTTACAATAGGAAAAAAAAAATTGAGTCATCCTTAACAGTCCCCGGCACCCAGCATGGAGCTGGGTGTGCACCCATCAGTGGAAATGGCCTCAACTTGATAAGGTCAGAGTCGGGATGAGGAAGTGAAACTCAGCACCCTCTTCCCTCCCCACTCCCTCAGTCCCCACCAGTCTCGGGAGAGTGCCTCTCTGGCAGGAATGACTGGGATCAAATCTGGGACCTACTACTTACTGTCCCCAGGACTCTCAGACCTGGGCAAACAAGGTCCATGTCCTGGGGTCCCACTTTAGATGACTCCCTTTGGCCCTTTTCTGCATGGGGTGAGGAAGTCAAAGATTCATGGGTCCACCTGGAGCTCCAGTCCCCTTCTAGGCTATATTCCAACCCATGACCCTGGAATCCCCTCCCCAGGCCCCCAGGCAGGCCTAAGCCAGCTACTAGGGTCTATGGAGCCACTTTTCCACGCACATCCTTCCTCCTCAAGCCCAAAGGGTGGCTATTTGCCAAGAGTGTGGACCAAGCAGGGATTGGAGTATTGGGGTGCCCACAGGCATCTGTACAAAGGCCCTTATACTGCAGGATGGAGCCCAAGGTAGGATGAGAAGGATGAGAAGGGGGTGGGAGGAGGGCTGGGGACCTCCTTTTGCATCGTTGCCCTAGGTTCTTTAAACACTTGAGGTGGCTCTGACAAGCTGTTTGACCTTGGACAAGTTACTGTGCCCCCCGAGTAGGGTTAATAATAGTACTTGCCTCTCAGAGTTGTTATGAGGATGAACTGAGTTAATTCATGTAAAGCACTTTGAACAGTGCCTGGCACAGAGTACCAATGCGTAAGCGTGAGCTATTATTATCTATTATCCTAGAATTTGGCGTTTTTTTCTCTCCAGCTGCAGAAGTCCCTTCTCTTTCATTTGAGAGACTGAGCAAGAAGCAGGGGAAGGGGATCCCCTCCACTTCCTCTTCCTCCTCCCCTACAGCCCAGGCCCTCTTTTCTCCTTTCCCAGCTCCTGCACCCCCAGGCCTTCCTGCCAGGAGGGCAGCCAGGTCATTGGACTGAATGTCATGATTTGTTTAAAGTCTTTACTGACTGAATGACTGAATGAGCAAGTGAATAAATGAAAAACAAGGACTGAGTGAATAAAAGTCAAACAAGGCTGGACAGACTGATGGAAGAACAGACTGACAGGCGCATGTTTTGGCTTTGGGGCCCTCAGATCCGCGTTCCTGCACATCATCATTTTCTGCCTGTTTTGATTAGATGGTGGGAGTCAGAGAGGGGAGGTGGGCTCTCACCAAGGTCAGTTCTGGCCTGGTGAGTGGCTCACACTACGGAAGGGGCCCCTGTGCCTGTGGCTGTTAGAGGGAGAATGCCCACATGCATCCAGGTCCTTCTGGTCCTGTAGATGTCTGAGTGTGAATGAGAGACCGTGGGGCAGGCTCCATCCTGGTCTGGGGCAGCAGGGGCTGAGGGGAGAGGCTGATGAGCCTCACTACCTCCTTACTTACACCCCAGCCTGCTTCTGGCAGAGCCAGGCCTCAGTGCCTGCCTGTCAGCCAGCGGCGGTGATGGAGAGCTCCCTTGGGGCCTGTCAGCCTACACCATCTGGCCAGGCTGGGGAAGGTGGAGGGACCTGTCGCAGGATGCCCCTTTGGGCCCTCTGACTTGGCACTTGGCTCATCTCAGAAACTGATGAGCTAGTGGGCATGTGGGGGTGCAGCTTTGTGGGACTTTATGTGTGTGGCCAGCCCGTACGTGGTGGCTAGGTCGGGATGTGACAGTAAACAGCATTTGATGTGTTCATATTCATGACTGGCCATGTTTGTGTGTCTGCATCTATTCCCTGTGCATGACAGTGTATGTCCCAGAATGAGCAATGCATGCGTCTCAGGTCTGGGGGTTTTCTAAGGGAAGCTCAGGGTGGAGATAAGGGTGGGGAGGGCTTGAGCCCAGTGGGGGCTGGAGCTGTGGCTTTAAGAGGAAGGTGCACAGTGAATTCCTGCCTCAGCTTTCAAGAAGGAGAAATTAACCTCCATGTCAATCTCTTGAAAGGGGCTAGAAGTCCCTGTGAGGGAAGCCAAGTCAGCCTGAGAGCATCCCTGCCTGTCCTTGAGCCCCAATCCGGTGGTGGGGGATGGGGGGAACGACTCTGCTTTCAGACACCATCCCAGGCTTCCCAGGGAAGTGTCCCTCCCTGGCCCTAGCACAGAGACAAGACACATACATGTAAACCACTCAGAAGTACAGGCACACAATTACCCAGACATGGACAGTGGCACAGCATGATCACATGTGATCCAGACACCCACATGTGTAGTCACAGATCTGCTGGGCACAGCACATGTACATATACCCATGCATCATGACAGACACTCACCTCAGGCGGCCACATAGATGTATAGCACATGCATGTTTACACACAGGAATGTGCCCATACATGGATGAAACACATTCTACAAGGAGTCACACGCATGCAGACACGCTTACATGTTTTTACACACATTCTGACCCCCTGTGTCCCCTCCCACACTCACTCCAGTTCTTTCTCGGTCCAATACCCTGCTGCTGCCCTCACTCACTGTGGACAACCCTCTGAAGGTCATCACAGGAGGGATGTATGCATATGTGACCCTGTGAGTAGAAAGCTGTGTGTGTCTACAGGTCTAAGTTTGTATATGTGAATGTCACTGGTAGTCTGTGTGGCTCTAGCTCTGTGAAAGTGTCTCTTTGTGACACTGTGGGCATTTTTCTGTGTATCTCTGTGTATGCTTCTGGAAGGCCCTACGTGTGTGTGTATGTGTACCTGTCTGTGTGAATGTGAGTATGCAAGACAGTGGGGAACTTTTATATCTGTGTGACTGCGTTCTGTGGGCTGCCTCTCTGAGTATGACTGTATGTGTGTGTATCTCTGTGTGCATTTGCATATCTGTCATGGCTCTGTGGTCCAGGATCCACAGTCTGGCTCAGTAGACACCCCTGCCAACAGAGGCTGTGGCCTGGGGTGGGGCCAGGCAGGACTGAACTGAATACCCTGGCCGTTGACAGTTGTATTTACAGAGCTCCAAGTAGGACATAATTGCTTCTATTAATCTTTCTCCGGTTGTTAATTGCTCACTTATCGGGTTGTGTATTATGCCGACTGTTGCTCTTAATTCGCCTCCATAGCTGCAGGTGTTTGCTGCCTTATTAACTGTTAATCGGCTCCGCTAGGGATGGAGACTTAATTGGCCCCCAGAGCGGGATACAGGCAGACCAGCCGGGCACTGCTAGGCTCACAGCCTGTCCCTGGAACCTTGACCTGTGGAGCACAGGTGGCTGGCCCACCGCCATCCACCAGCAGACAGCAGTCTTGCATATAGCAGTCAGAGTGACAACTGCAGAGTATGGCCCCCATGCAGTTCTACCTCCTCCAGGAAGCCACTCAAGCCCTGGGAACCCAGCTCCTATACCCTGTCCATCACCAACAATCTTCCTCCACCCAAGATAGGAGCCAACCCCAGTTTCTAAATGAACAAGAGCCTCCAGGAGTTCTGCTGCTCCTATCCAGCACACTTAAGGGGTCCCTTTCCGCTTCTGCTTGCACAGCGCAAAGAACAGGGAACTCCCTCCACAGCACTGTTACATAGCTGCAGCAATGAGAGGGTTCTCCACGCTGAGCTGACTTCTTACCCCCCCAACCCAAGTGGCAGCAGAGGAGTCCCTACTGTCCACAACAGGGAAACTGAGGCTCAGAAAGGGCAAGGGGGTGGCCCCAGGGTTCCCCAGTCCTCTCTGGCAAAGGCACTCCAGGCAGATTCTGCTCTGTCTCCTTCCACCCCCACTCCTGCTCCATCCCAAATATCTTAGTCCTGGAAGGTACTTCCTCAGCCACCACCTGCTCAGCCCTGGTCTTCGGGCCTCCCAGGCTCAGCTGTCACTGCTGCAGCTGCATCAGGCTCCCGGCCTTTGGGACAGGAAAGCAAGTTGTAGGCTCCCTGAGAGAGACAAGGATGTCAGGGGGTGGCGGTAGGAGAGTCCATGCTCACCAACCTAACCTCCAGCTTCCAAGAAGGACAAACAGGCAAACCAAGAGTCCTCATGTTGTGTGTCAAATCCAGTCTGCCTTGACATCTGGGAGTTCTTCCTGGTGTCCAGTTGCCTTGTCTTAAGCGGCAAAGGAAGTTGATTTGCTTTGGCTGGATTCTAAGAAGGGTTGGGCTTGAGAGAGGGAGGAAGGGAGTACCACCAAGTGCCCACTGTATGCCAGAAAGCAGCAATTAGTGTGTGTACAAGTGGCGTCCCGTTTAACCTCCCGTAATCTGGTAGTTAGGGATTAATATCCGTGTTTACAGAGAAGGAAACTGAGCCACAGAGAGGGTAACTAAACTTGCCCAAGGCCACACAGCCAGAAAAGGGCAGAATTGGGGTGCCAGCAAGGCCTGGCATTGCTTTGGAAGCTGGGTGTCTTCAGTCAGAGATACCTGGATGGATTCAAGCTAATGGTTCAATAAGGGGATGTGAGGAAAGGGAACCGGTGGTCACTATCACAGCTCACTCATCTACTGCACATCTGAGAACACGGACAGGCGAAGCACTCACGCATGCGCAGCCCACGTGCCCATCAGAAGGGATGAGGAGGAAGCAAAGGGAACCGTCCACGGATAGTTGCCCAAACAAGTTCCGGCCCCGCCTCTATGCTAATGACATGCAGATATATGTAAATTTGTACACGCAACCGCTCAAACCTTTGGGAGCAATGGGGTGACACAGGAGCGGTTGCTATGGAAATCCAAAAGCGATACCCGCTCCGCACCCCGCCCCCCAACAGGCAGGCGCACAGACACGTGCACAAAGACACAGGGTTCTTCACTCCGCAGCCAAGAGGATCACGGAGTGGCAGAGGGTGTGACCGGAAGGACCCTTAGAAACTGCGTCCAGCCGGGGGAAGCTCAGGCCCGAAGAAAGTCACCGGGAGAGCAGCGTCGCAATCCCTGGTAGCCTGGGGCGCCTTCCACTAAAATCCAGGGCGCGAGGTGTTTCTTTGGGTCCCAGGCGATTCCAGCTCCGGCCTAGCAACAACGAGCCCCGCCCAGCGTTGCATAGCAACGTCCCTGGAGCCCAGCAACCGCCAGCCACGCCCCCTAGCAACGTCGCGCCTAATCCTTGTTCCTGGCCTCTGCCAAAAGAGAGAGGCTAGGGGCTCTTGGACTGGGGCCAAAAGGTGGCAGGGGTGGGGGAGGGTGTTATGTTTAGCGGGCAGCAGGATTTCGGGGCTCATCTACAGCCCTCCCGAGGGCGAGCCCCATTTACAGAGGGGAAAACTGAAGCTCCCAAAAGAAATCCCTGCCCAGAGTACAAAGCTCGCTCTTCCCTGTGTGCTCTAGGAGAGCAGCTTTGGCGTCTCTCCGGAGGAAGCCCTGGGCCTGGAGGGGAGGGGGTGCACAGCCGGCTCCCTCCGCACCAACTGCATTAGGAAAACCACCCAAATTGTGGGCTCAGAACCGAGCTGTAGGTTTGCATAGTAATTTGCGTCATTTGCATATAGCGCGGAGGCTGCGGCGCTCCCATGCCATTCCGAGCCAGAAAAGTTCCCGAAGGAGCCCCGCTCCCTCCCCGGGTTCAACTGTCCAGCCCCCTCTCCCTACCCCTCACCCGCACCCCACCTGCATTCCACCCGCATCCCACCCTGCCCCCGCTTCCAACTCCTTCTGCTAAGTTCCTGCACCTCGCACCACCCTCGCCCCCCGCCGCCTTGACTCGGGTCCTGCCAGCCCCGACCTCCATCCCAAGGCCGAGGGCCCCCTCTGCTGTCGTCGGCGGGTAGGGCAGCCGCAGAGCTCATGGGGCACAGAAGGGGAGCTCTCCCAACCGACCATCGCCCCACCCTTCCCGGTCCAGGAGGGTCCAGGGCGACGCCTGTACATGGGTGGACTTCGCGAAGGGGTCGGCAGGGAGGGGGTAGGGCCCTTCTGACTACGGGGCTAAGGGTGGGGTTCTAAAGAGTTTCTCTCCTGGAAGCCAGGCCCCCTTCCCCACGCTGGGTTGGTTGGCCCTGGCAGCTGGTTCCCGGATCAGTCCGCAGACTCAGTTCTCTCGAGGTACACCCTACCTGAGACGCTTGACAGTTACAGCTGCTGTTAGAAGCTTATTCTAGGCCCAAGGCGGGATAGCACCGTCCAACCCTATTACCAGTCCCCAACCCCACCACCAAGGCCAAGACCCTCGACTTTTTCTAAGACCAGTCTCTGGGATCTGGCAAGAGATAGAGAGAGGAGTCACCCAATCTGGATCTTCCAACTTCCTCAACAGAGACCTACCCACAGGCAGGCCATGAGACTCACAAATATTCGGACACATGCAAGCAGGCACACACATGCACAGAGATCCCCCAGAAGCACATAGACACAGAGACACAGAGGGGATATGGTGGAGGTATGTACTACCCTTCCCCATCTAGTCAAAGGAAAAAAATCTTAATATTAACTGAAAAATGTAAAAACCACTGCAACTTGCTCTTCTTTTCATCTCTAGCAATCTGTTGATGTTTGTGACCCTCCAAAAGGCTCTGTCCATTTCTCTCTCTGCCCCCAACCTCGGTCCTGCCTTCTTTCCCACCACCTCCTCTTCCTCCTAGTTCAGAATACTTGCAAAATGCTTCCAGAAGCCGCCATGGCAATAACTGTGCCCTGGGGCACAGAGATGGTTCAGGACCTCAGCCCAGCAATGAGCAAGGCTACCCATCTGTGCACAAGACACCCACTGACACACCCACCCAACCCACATGGGACCAGGACCAAGGGCTCTCCTGACCAGCCAGCAGATGCAATCCCAATTTTGCCAAGTTCTTTATTGAACGAAAAATCAACAGCAAACATCATCAAACAGGAAGCTCAAACAGGGTGGGTGCGTAGAGCTGACCATCCCCTCCTTGCAGCCCAGTATCTCTCTGGAACAGGCTTCAACACTAGTGAGGGCATCAAAACCCCTGTTCTGGTGGGTAAGGAGGGTCAGGCCTTTCTAGGGAGGGGACACTCAGAGACAGCTTCATCTGTAAGCCCCAAAGAGGAGTCAGGGGCTGGGCCAGGGGGCTCTGGAGCTGCAGGGGGCTGGACAGATGCTACAGAGGGTGAGGGATGGAGCTCTTGGTCTGGAGAGCACAGTAAGGCTTGGAGCTGGTGACTCATGGTCACCAGGGATTCCAGGTGCCGGAGCAGGGCTTTGTGAGGACAAGAGTCCCTGTGGAGGTGCTGGCCACGGCCAAAGCCATGGCCAGCTGGTGCTGCTGAATAGGGATGCCAGGACTGGCGCAAGCCTGGTTCTGGGGGCCACTGCCCTCGCCCAGGACCCTGCCAAATTTCAGGCTTTGGCCAGAACCTCCCCCTGCCTCTGGGGGGCCTCTGCCAAGCACAGATTCCCCTTGGAGCTATACTGCCCCTGCCCTGGCTCTGCTGCCAGGCACCTCCTGGGGGAGGGGTGCCCTTCAGGGGCACATTTGGCCTCCTGTCGTCCGGCTGGTAGTATCTCTTCTCTACCTTACTGTTGAAGGAGACCATCTTTTGAACCTTCCCCACCCAGGGGCTGGATGCTGCGATGTCTTCCTTGGGGAGCAGCACAGCCAGCAACAGACTGGAGTGAGTGACTTCCAGACCTGGGGAAGGAAGAGCGCCAAGTCCTGTGGGGGAGAACTAGGTTCAGCTCAGCTGCAGCAGATCTGGAGGCTGGATCCCAGGAAGGGCCTCTCCACAGTGAGATGAGGCCCATGAGATGCTGGGAAAAATAAGTGGGAAGGTGGGGCCATCTCGGAAGATTTGAGCTCTGCAGGACCAAGGGTCCTCTGGCTGAGGCTGGGGTATGGATGGTTTGACCTGAAGACTCTCCAGACTCAGAGTCTACCTCATTGTCTCAGGACATACAGCCAGGAAAGGCCAAGCGCTTTGCTCAGGAGTGGATAGGGCCCCCACCGCCGCCCTCGCTGCTGTCCTGAGCTGCACCATGCAGGGTGTCCAGGTACAGAGGCCGAGCCTGGCCCCCCGACAGCTGTGGTGAAACATCCCTCCCTTCTCTCTTAGGTGACATTTGCAGTCAAGTGTGTGTAAGCCCTGTCTCTGTCCTGCTGCCTGGGTCACATGTGGCTGTCCCAGGAGTTTCTCTTCGGGGAGTGCCTACCTTGAGAGGCAGTGCAGTGTGCTGAGGGGCTGGGTTTCTGAAGCCACGCTGCCTGGCTGTGAAGCCCCGCTCTGCTATTGACTGGCTGTGTGACTCTGCAAGTCACTTGTCTTCTTCCTACCTCAGTTTCTTCATCGGTGAAATGGAGAGTCTAGTCTAACAGTACCATTCTGATAGGGTGATTTTGAGACTACGAGAATTCATCTAGGTAAAGCTTTCAGAACAATGGCTGGCACGCAGTTCACGACATCCAAGCGTGAGCTATTGCCGTCACTGTTCTCACGTTTGCCTGGCTGGCTGAGGAGTTCCCTTCTGGGATGCGCCTGCCTCTGCTGGGTGACTGCGTCAACCATGCCTGGTCTGGTGACCAAGTGAGCAGAGGCAGGGTCTGCTATGGGCCTTGGGCACTCACCTGGGCCCCCCAGAGGGCGCAGCCTGGTGGGCAGGGGCTGGAAGGCAGGCAGGGGCAGCAGAACCATCCCCATGTGCTCCACAGAGGCCAGTCCGTGGCGCTGCCTGTCGTTGAGGTATGAATAGAGCAGGCGGCAGTTCTGGGTGTCCCGGGCCCCATGTGGGCACAGTCTGATCACGCAGATGTCCTGCGGTGGCAGGAGAAGAGCAGCTGCAAGCTCAGTCCTCCTCTGCTCCTGCCAGCACCCCTGGGCTCCCTGAAACCCCTGAGAACCCCGCAAGGAAGTGTGTCCCCATCTTCCAGAGGAGGAAACAGAGGGACCTGCCCAGGGTCACACAGCGAGTCTGCAGTCACTCTGGGAACTAGACCCGGTATCCCAAGCCAGGCCTCTGCTCCAGAAGTGGAGAGGGAGGGTGTCCAGGGGTGGGAGTAAGGTGCTAGGAAAAGAGGGGGTTCCCAAGAGTGGGCAGTTACCTTGGCCTTGGCTGGGCAGATGCTGGCAAGAAGGTCCCAGACAGTGTTGGGGGAGATGCAGCCTGCTGAGCGGATCACGGTAGGCAGAGCCTGGGGACAGGAGGGACGGCCAGTCAGACTCCCAGCTTCCCACCCACTCGGGGTGGACGCATTCCCAGCCACCTGGAAGGCCTCAGCCTGTGGCAAAGATGGGCAGGCAGTATTCCAGGACCCTTGGTGGCTGCCCAGAAATCTCTAATTGCCCCATGGAGGCCTGTAGCCTGTCCTGGCTAAACTACAACTTCTCCAAAGCCCCTCCCTCCTCTATCCTCTGCCCTCATCCAACACTTTAGCTGATT
Organism: Cacajao melanocephalus; assembly: GCA_963573385.1. Lineage (NCBI taxonomy): Eukaryota > Metazoa > Chordata > Mammalia > Primates > Pitheciidae > Cacajao > Cacajao melanocephalus. The sequence goes on from CAUYLG010019645.1 coordinate 144,340, forward strand.
ATTCAGTCACTCATCGATCACTCCTAAAACCCTCCTGTAGGCCCTTCTTGCTATGTGCTTTGGTTGACAGGGAGTCCTTCACCCTATGTGTCTCTGTAGGAATGGGGCCAACATCTAATTTGCCCCCATGTCTCACATAGGGCCAGGCACAGAGAGGGGTGCCAATGACTTGTTTTAGAATGGGAGAAAAGAAAGAAAAAGAGAGAGAAAGGAAGGGAGGGAGGAAGGAAGGGAGGCAGGAAGGGAGGGAGGGAGGGAGGAAGGGAGGGAGGTGGGTGGGTGCCTGGGATGGTCAGTGTATGAGAGAGTCCTCGGCGAGGAGGGCAGGTGCACCTGGATGAGCCGACAGCTGTGTCCCGAGACCAGCTGGGCCCTGGCCCGGAACCGCTTGATGGAGAACATGTCCAGAACACCTTCCCAGGGCGGCGGACAGGGCAGGGCCTCTGTGGGCGCAGAAGGCACCTGGGGCCCAGATGGAGGGACCCTAGAGGGAGGGACAGAGATGGAGCCATCAGGACTTCTCCGGCATCTCCTTTCTTTTCAGAGCAGGTCCTGAATCACCACTGCGGGGACTGGAACATTGGCCCAAACTTGACCTTGTGCAGGATGCAACCAGGAGGCTGGGGTGATAAGTTCCATTGCACAGATGGGGAGAGGGAGGCTTCCAAGGGAGGGAAGACTTGCCCGGGGCCGCACAGAAAGACAAGCCAGTGCTCCGTCTGTTGCCCCAGCTGGTGGCCTCCCCTCAACCCTGCTGGGCTGCCACTTTCCTGCTCCCAGCCCCACACCTGTCCTGTGGTTCTGTGGGAGCCATCTCCCTGGTTTTGGGCATCTCTGGAGCAGGCACAGGAGTTTGGCTTAGGACTTTCTGGAAGATATTATCCCCAAGGCTCTTGGTGGCTTTGAAGGAACCCAGCAGCTCACTCGAGGGCTCCCAGTCTGCAAACAGCAGAGGCAGAAGCTGAAGCAGGGGCAGCAGCGGGGCTGAAGCCAGCCTAGGGCTTTAGAGCCAGGGTTGAACCAGGTTATTTTCTAGGTGACCTGGGGCACAGGCACCCCCGCTCTGCCACCCTCTCCCTGGGGCCACAGATCCCTGTTGCTGCTGAATTGCACACTCAACCCCAGCCTGCCCACCACCCCTGAACCCCTCCTGTGTCCCCTCCCACCCATGCAGATGCGGCAGTCGGGGTCTAGGAAGTGGTGTTCGTGCTGCCCCGTGGTGTCCTCTGATGCGATGGGCGGGGCCTGTGGGCTTCGGTCCCTGGACGCCTGCGGTCCCTGGGAGGCAGGAGACAGAAGGGCAGGCTGAGAAGGTGGCTGGGGATGCCAGGAGCCCACAATGGGTTGGGGGGCCCCAGGATGTGGTTTATTTTTTTCTCAATAATAAATGTTGTTTATTATTGTGAACTCACAAAGGAAATTCGGAAAACACCAAAACTTGAAAATTAAAAAGAAAATCACTTCTTGTCCCACCACTCAGAGACCACTGTTGCTTTTCTGGGTATTCTTTTATAATCTTTTTCCAGACACAGGGTTTGGGGGTCCTTTTCCTAAAACAGCTGGGATCACATATTCAACTTAGTGATCTCTTTTTGTCCACTAATAATAGCCGAGGCATTTGTCACATCACATAATCCCTGTAGCCGCTGCTGTGACAGGGTGGACTAGAGTGGACGTATCCCCTCTGTTGCTATACATCTGGGTTATTTCCAGGTTTTCACTACTATAAAATAGCACTGAGGACATCTTTGTGCAGAAAGTCGTTTCCTAAACTTTAAATTATGTCCTTAGGACAAGATTTCAGAAGCAGATGACAGAATCAGGGAGAAGGAACATTTTAAAGACTCTTGACGTCTATTGCCAAATCACTTTTTCTCCTCATACTAGAAATAGCTTTAAACATAAAACAATCATTGCTTTCGGAAGGTTTAAGAAGATTTTGAAACTCTCCTCTTATCAGCCACCTCCAGAACAGTCTCAAAGTACAGACTTTGGAGTCAGGCAGCCTGGGTTCAAATTTCAGCTCCCACTGCACACTACGTGGCCTTGGGTAAATGGCGTCAGGTTCCTCATCCCAGAAACGGGCAGGGAATAGCACCGACCTCCTAGGCCACTGTGAGATGTGAGTGAGACAGTGCTTGTAAAAGGGGCACATAGTAAGTGTTCAATAAACAGTGAAGACTGTTATCATGTGTTATTTTCCCCTCCGCTCCCCACCACCTCCTCTGTCTCCTCTGTCTCCTCCTTTCTGGTGCTATCTAGGTCTTTCTCCTACATTGCCATTCAGTTTGTTCAGGGAATACAAATTGATTTTATTATTTTTATTTATTTATTTTTAGAGACAGAGTCTCACTCTGTTGCCCAGGCTGGAGTGCAGTGGTGCCATCTCGGCTCACTGCAACCTCTGCCTCTCGGGTTCAAGCAATTCTCCTGCCTCAGCCTCCCAAGTAGCTGGAACTACAGGTGAGCACCACCAGGCCCAGCTAATGTTTGTATTTTTAGTAGAGACAGGGTTTCACCATGTTTGTCAGGCTGGTCTCGAACTCCTGACCTCGTGATCTGCCCGCCTCGGCCTCCCAAAGTGCTGGGATTACAGGCATGAGCCACCGCGCACAGACTACAAATTGATTTTGATTGGGGAGCAGCCACACCCTCTTGGGGCTCCTCTTGGCACAGGCAGAAGTCCTCCCAGTCATTGGCCTGAACACTGGCGGTAGGAGTGGGGAGCAGAGATTTCTGTCTGTTCACTCTCATTTCCCCACTGCCTAGAACTGTGCCTGGCACCTGGTAGGCGCCCCATAAATGCACCGACTGACTGAGTATGGTTAAAGAGACCTGCCCCACACCCCTCTCCTGGACACACAGCTGATGAGACCCAGGTAAACATCTGACCCACCGAACACTCAACCACAGCCAGAGTGGCCTTCTGAGAGTGACCAGAGGGAGTCGGGGACGTTCTGGTGGACTGCGGCAATCTGAGATGAAGGTTTCACAGATTCTGGGACTGCTGAGCTGCCACGTCAGGTTATGCGCAAACCTCAGCCAAGGAGGAGGAAGGAGCAGGATGGACTTGGGGATGGAGCAGATCTTCAGCGGCCAGAGCCCTAGACTCTTGCCACTCCTGTCGGCTTTTGTCACTCCTGTGGGCTTTCCAGGTCTGAGGACAAGTTCCAGGAGGCCCTCTAGACTGACTGCCTAGGCGCCAGGTGGTTCCCTGCCTGGAGCATCCCCAAACCGATCCACTGAATACAGTGGGTCTTCGTTCCTTCCATCTGAAAAAGTCACTGCCTGGAACAGTGCAGCCTGCTGCTTCCCAGCAGAGATCTTGGCAGAAGGCCTGAGGTTGGGGGGTGACTATGATGATGAGACTTAATGCCATTCATGTGGGGGCCTTGGGGTGAGGCCAAAAGGAAGGGGACCAACAGTGACAAGGCGCTGGCAGGCCAGCAGCACTGTCTCCTCCCATGCTCCCCTGTGCGTTAAGGATCACTGTCCCCATTTTATCACAAACAAGTCGGGCCTCAGAGCAGTCAGGTGACATGCCCAAGGCCACACCACTGGTGAGGCGAGGTGTGGGACCCCCAGGCATGGGCTCTGCCCGGCACCAGGTCAGGCTCCAACTTACTACCAGATCCTCCAGGGTCAGCATCTGGTCCATGTCCCGCTGGATCTCCACTTCGCCTTTGTGGGTCATTTTGGAGGCTGGAAGTCTGCACGGCTCCTTCTGCTGCTGCTCAATGATATCCAGGCCCTGAAGAGGAGGAGCAGCCCAAGCTGAGCCCAGTTAGGGGGCCTCTGGCCATCAAAAGCCCAAATATTCACTTTCCTCTCTTGAGGCCCTCTCTTGTGGCTCCCCTCTCCTCAACACTTTTACTTCCGCCATACCCCTCCCCTGGGAAGCCTTCCACCCTTAGTGCTACCTCTCCATATTCCACTGATTCACCCTTCAAATCCTGGCTCCTCCAGGAAGTCTTTCTGGATTTCATTTTCACCCACAGGTCAATTCAACCTCTGACTGTACCTCATCCTCTTCTGGGAAGGTTGTGGTATCGCTGAAACAGTGCAGGCTTTGAACTCCCCACTGGGCCTTTAATAAAGATTCATAAGGTGGTAGGGCCTGGGGCAAGCACTTAGCGGCTCTAAACCTCAGTTTATCTGTTTGTAGGAATTTAGTGAAAAGCACTGTATTAAACAACATACAGAGAGTGCTTAGCCTGGAACATGGCTCATAGCAAATGCTAGTGGTGAGTCTTACTGTCAATCAATGTCACTCTATCTGCAACGGTCCCTGAAAGCCTGTCTTTCCTTTCCTAACAACTCCTGGAGGACAGGGGTCCTCTCCTCTCTGGTGGGCTCAGCCTCGTGGGCGTGAGATCTGTGCAACTGCACAGGGCCCTGCGCTTAGGAGGCCCCTGCATGGCTTAGTGCTCTGTTGTCATCACCTTGCAATTCTTAGCAGTTGAACAGAGGGCCCCCAATTTTCATTCTGCACTGGCTCCTGAAAATTATAAAGCCAGTCCTGATCCCGGGCCCCCACAGAGCCCGAACGGAAGCTCAGCCTATAGTGGATGGATTCACCTGACGGACCCTGGTTATTCCTTCTAATCAGCTCAGTGTCTTCCAGAGCAGGGGCTGGAGGGCCTTGCCCCATCCCAATGGCCTCAGCCCCTAAATCAGTCCCTTATTCTCTCACTGGGCCACCACAAGCATGAGGTGAGCATTCTCTAAAGCCCGCCCAGTGCCACAGCTTCCCAGTCCCCGAGCAGTTCCCAGGCAGGGAGAGACCCATGCACACAGGGCCAAGTGCGTCACGTCTCTACCAAGCTCTCTTTCATTTCATCCCAGTCCCTTTCATTTCCACCCCTTCTGTTGTGGGAAGGGTCTCTCTAACTCCCCAGTCTGCCTGCTGTTTCCTTGTTTCTGTCTTTCTGAGTTCCTCCTCCCTCACTCCCTGTCTCTGTCTCTCCCTCCTCCACCCTCAGGCCACCCCCTCTGTTCCCACATCCCCTTACCCGTGGGCTCAGCACTCACCCGTTTCTCCTCCTGGTCCCGCCAGCGGGCCAGCTCCTGGGGGGCCAGCTGCATCGAGCTCATCCGTACCAGGTTGTAGGGGTTGACATCTCCATGAACCACTTTGAGAAACAGGTCCTGTGGGGGCACGGGGCAGGGCTGCAGCACACGGCTGAAACAGCCCCCCACCTCACATCCTGCAGGGGCTATGAGCCTCAGAGAGGCGACCCGGCCCAGCCCAAAGCCCTGCTCACCAGGTTCCTGGGGTCCCGAAGGTTGAACAGCAGGCTGCGGTACTTGGTCTTGTAGCGGCCATTGGTACCTTGCGTCAGGTCCCAGAGGGCTGCCTCAATGCCAGCAGCGATGCCCTCCACCACCTCCTCACTCAGCACCAGGTCTGGGAGCTCCCGAAGGCTGTGGAGGCCAGGGCAGGGCGTGGCCATGAGCCCGGGAGGCTCTCCAGGCACTTGGTCTCAGAGGGAGGCAGATGGGTGGGCGGCAGGGTCTGGGCCAACTTGTTCCTGTCGTGGGTGTTTCCCTGCAGGAACCTAGTTATTCTCACCCCAATTCTGTGAGGAGGAAATAGGATCATTCTCCTTTTACAGATGGGGTTACGAGGGCTCAGAGAAAATAAGGGGCTTACTCACAGCCGTGTAATTAGTGGCAAAAGAAATACTGGAAACCCGACTGTCTGATTCATCAGCCGGTGCTCCATCTCTGGCCCATGGGATGTGTAGGGTGTGTGTGGAGGGGAGGAAGCCCAGGTCAGGTCAGAGTAAGGCCTGAGTCAGGGGAGGGAACGGAGCCCTGGCCCTGGGTGTCATCTGTCCTTGACTCGCTGTGTGGCCTTTGCAAAGTCCGACCCTGTTTGGGCCTTGGTCTCCCCATCAGGAAATGAGAGCTCTGGGCTCGGGTCTCTGAGCTGCTCCCAGCACAGACTCTCACCATCTGAAAGCATCTGCTGCAGGTGACATTGACATGGCTGGACCTGGGCCGGGGCTGAGAGCTGCCACAGCTGAGTGGGGAAACACAGCCTTGAAGCCAGAGAGACCCGGCTTCAAATTTCAGCTCTCCACTGGGGCTTTGTGTGGCCAAGGGACCTTGCACAGCTACCAAACGGCATTAGCCAGACACCCAGAAGCACTTAGAACATGGCAGGGCCCCAGAGGCAGGGCATGTGAGGGCATCCCTTGGGATGTCAGAGTAGTGGGGAGCAGGGCCTCACCGAGTCCACAGCACCTCCTGCATGGAACGGACAACAGTGCCCCGCACCCCGATATACAGGAATGGCTTCTCCTGTTGGAGCTGAGCTGTGGGGAGAGAGTGTCACAGGCTCCCAGGGGTGCCCAGGGGAAAGGGGAGGGGCTGACTCAAGTCTGATGGGCTTAGGCAGACAGGAGAAGGGTCCCACCCTCAAAGACCTAGACCCCTCTCTCCGTCCGTCTGAGAGCAAGCCCAGGTAGCCAGCGGCCCCAACCCCTTTGGGGAGAGCTACAGGCTGATGGGATGCAGGGAGAGAAGAGTCCTAGCAGGCGCTGGGGCCAGGAGCAAGGCCCAAGTCCTCCCCAGACCTCTGGCAGCAGAGGAGGCTCCCTCCAGGACCCTTCACCTGAGTCCTCTGCCCGCTTCTCCAGCAGAGGTTCTTCTTCTTCAGCCTCCATTGGGCCACTCTGTAGCAGAGGCGAGAGGAACTAAGGCTGTGCTGGTGGGCCCGGCCTTCCAGCCCAGGGGATACTGCTTCCTCTAGTCATCTCCCCACTCCCACATCCTCCCTGACCCATGCTCCAGCGAAGCAGGCATGTGGCCAGGGCAGCGGCACTCCCCTGGTGACACGCAGGGTCTGAGGTGGGGTCGCCGAGGGACAGGGAACCGCTTCTTGGACAGTGGAAGGGGTCAGAGAGGCCACCAGAGTCCCAGGCTGTGCCTCCTGAAGGAGGAGCCTGGAAAATCTTAGGGCAGGGAGGACAAACTAGTCGGCCGGAAATGGAGGCCAGGGACTGTTCCCTCCCCAGATGCACTAGAGGCCCAGCCCCTCTCTCCTGCAGTCCACCCTGAATTCAGGGCTGCAGAAGGAAGTACACACGGAGGCAGGCCAGCCATCCCGCTGGAGCCTAACCCTGCCTCTGGCTATTCTGTGTGACAGCGAGCAAGTGGCGCCCTCTCTGAGCCTTGGTGACATCTCTGTGAATTAGGTGTGAAGCTGCCTCTCTCAGCAGGATTAAATGACCTCACGTGTTCTGTACCTGGCACCCAGCAGGGCCCTGTGCCACGGGTCTTTTCTTCCTTCTGAGCCTCTTGGCAGGTGAGAGCGAGCTGACCTCCATAAAGTCCTCCAGAACCTCCAGCTTTGGTGCCAGCTGCCCCCCTGCCTGGCCATGGCTGACAGCCCCTAGGAGACGGATCACTGGCCTGGAATCCAGCTGCGGGGGAGATGGCACTTCAGAAGCAAGCAGGGCCAGTGGCTGTCCCTGCCTTCAGAGTACTCCCCTCACCTGTAATTCATTCCTGTCTCTCTCCTACTGGACTGTAAGCTCCGTGAGGACAGAGAGCATGCCTGTCTTGGGCTCCCCTGTATTCCCAATGCCTGGAAAAGGCCTGGCCCATAGCGTTCAGTGAACGTTTGCTACCTGGCTAGCCTCTGTCCCAGGAGAGAAGCCTGTCTCCATCCCCATCCCTTCTCAACCTCCCCTTAACCCCCAATCACATTCAGAGTTAACTGGACTCTGTGCTAGGACCCTCTCACCCTCCTGACTGCAGACTCATCTCATCAGGAGGGACACGCCCTGTTCTGACTCCACCTCCTCCTGCTCAAAGCTCTGTTATGCCCCTTTCAGGGGTCGCTGACTTGCTCTCTGCCTCTCCCTTGAAGCAGCCAAATGCAGTCATCACCTTTTGTAACGCTGCTGATCACTTCTCTATTGCCGATAAAAAATTTTTTTTAAAAATCCGTTCATGACTATTTCCAGGTGCAGAGTAGATTTTGTTCTTCTAATGAACTACAGAATCTATCCTGCTCCCCTTTTTGCTCCGGCTGCCAGGAAGCTCAGTGTTAACTTTGAGCCTAGCAGTTGTACCTTTCCAGGATTGGTGGAGAGTAAAGTGTTGTAACAAGATTCCCCCTTCTCCTTCCTCTTTTCTTGCTTTCTTTAGGCTTTTAGCCCATTTTAAGTGTGTTTTGATTCCTTTAATTTATTGAAAACCACAAGGAATTGTTTTAAAAGTAGGTGAGTCTGAAAACTAATCCTTGAACGAATGATCATGAAATGGTCAGTACCCAAGGTCTGCAGGAAACGAAAAGTCTAAGACCCAACATTATAGAGGGAGGGGAGCACTAGGATGCTGGGGGAGGGCAGGCTGGGCGGGGGTAGGATCACATCTACTGTGCAGGAGCCCTCCCCCTCCACCCCACCTGAGGAAAGGGAGGAAGAAAAGCAGTAATAAACAGTAAAAACCTACGTAATACACAAGCTTCACCCCATGGGGTATTTTCACTTCCTCCTTGAAGAGAAAGAGGATGCAGAGATTAGAATCCGGAGGACCCAGCCACCCCATGGCAGGGAATTCACAAAAAGACGACATTCTTGTTGAAAGGTGAGAGTTCAGTGTTTAGTATTCACTGAGTTATACTTACAGCAAAAAAGTTGTCAATCAAAGGGAAAATTGTTAACAAAAAAAATGTCCATCAGGCCAGGCTCGGTGGCTCACACCTGTAATCCCAGCACTTTGGGAGGACGAGATGGGCAGATCACTTGAGGTCAGGAGTTCGAGACCAGCCTGGCCAACATGGTGAAACCCTGTCTCCGCCAAAAATTCAAAAATTAGCCCGAGTGGTAGCGGGCGCCTATAATCCTAGCTACTCGGGAGGCTGAGGCAGGAGAATCACTTGAACCCAGGAGGTGGAGGTTGCAATAAGCCCAGATCATGCCACTGTACTCCAGCCTGGGGAATAGAGTGAGGCTCTATCTCAAAAAAAAAAAAAAAATCCATCAAAGGGAAAATGGTTAGTAAATGGGGACACTTCGTACTTCTATGTGTCTTATAAAGGGTAAGGAAGCCATCATAAAAATGACCACTCCTTGAGGGCTGATGAAGTAGCTGAAGTAGCTGGCCTCACAGGAAGCACATCATGCAGGCTATTAAGGTCTCAGAATGACACCATGAGGTATATACTATTTCTATCCCCATTTTACAGATGAGGAAACTGAGGCTCAGAAAGGATCTGAAAAGTCCTATACCTGCTAAGATGCAGAGCTAGTATTAGAACCTCTCTCTGTCTGACTCCAAAACCCAAGCACTTAACTCAGGGGCTATGTGGAGACATGGAAAGATTCATGGAAAGACGTCATGAAGTATTATTGGGAGAAAAAGAAAAAACAGGTTACAGAACAATATCAGTTGCATAAGCCCATTTATGTAAATATATATTTATAGATACATAATAGAGGTTATCTCTGGGGAACGAAATTCCAGTGAGACTTTCACTTTCTACTTGTAGATACTTGGGTATTCATGTTATTCAAAATGAGCATGTATTTCTTTTGTAACCAGAAACATCTTTTTTTATTAAAAACAAGTTCAGAAGAATATGTGTAGTGTGCTACCCTTCGTGTTACAGACAGAATGAATTTTTAAATTTGTATTTGCTTGAATATGCATAAAATATCACAGGAAGTATCTGCAAGAACCTATATAACCCTGGCTGCCAGTAGGGAAGCGACTGGGGGCAGAGAAAGATGAGTTTCACTTTTTTTGAACCATGGAAATGAATCAGCCTTTCAAAAAAGTAAATTGAGAAAGAGGGAGAAAAACAAAGAAAAGGGGTGTGGGAAGAAGAGGAGCAGGAAACATATCAAGACCAGCCCTTCACAGTTCAAAGCCTTCTGGCTGGCCCCTGTCTCAGGGGTCCTAACGTTGGCGTTATGTGGCTCCAAAAGAACAGGCAGGAGAATGAGACAAGCGAAGCCTTTCAACACTGGACGTATCAGACCAGAATACAAACTACATATGTATAATATGTTTAAAGAAGTAAAAGAAAGAGGTGAACACGTGAGTGAAGGACAAAAAAAAAAAAAACAACCTACAAAAAACAACCAGACAGATTTGGTTGGGAACCAAACACAACTTCTGGAAATGAAAAATTTAACAATCTTCATTAAAGTTTACAAACTCAATATATAGGTTTAATAGCATACTAAAGGCAGCTGAAACAAATTAGCTAACTGGACAACAGATTAAAATAAATTATCCAGAATCTGCACAGCAGACACTGTGAAGCACCAAGAGGTACATCACGCCTGTAATCTCAGCACTTTGGGAGGCCAAGACAGGAGGATCGCTTGAAGCCAGAAGTTCAAGAGCAGCCTGGGAAACATAGCAAGATCCTGTCTCTACAAAAACAAGGAAAAAAAAACAAAAATCCAGGCGTGGTGGTGGCACCTGTGATCCCAAGTGCTCAGGAGGCTGAGGCGACAGAATTGTTTGAGCCTGAGAAGTCAAGGCTGCAGTGAGCTGTGATCACACCACTGCACTCTAGCCTGGGTGACACAGCAAGATGCTGTCTCAGAATAAAGGAAAGGAAAACGGAAAAAAGAAAGGGAAGGGAAAGAAAGAAAAGAAAAGAAGGAAGGAAAGGAGGGAGGGAGGGAGGGAAAAGAAAGACAGACGGATAGAGAGAAAATGACTAATTAATCTAACTGAAGTTCCAGAAGGAGAGAGGAAAGATAATGTGTAGAAGCAGTATTTAAAGAAATACGGCTAATATTTTTTCAAAATTGATAAAAGACAGCAATTTACAGATTCAAAAAGCTCAGTGAATCTCAAACAGAATAAATAAAAGGAAGTTCATACCTAGACACATCAACACTCATGATAAGGAGATAGGTACAAGCATAAAGAGAATAAATAATAGCTAATACTCGAATAGCACTTAAAATGAGCTACGTCTGAGGAGAGATCCAAGATGGCCGATTAACAACAGCTCAGGATTGCAGCTCCCAGTGAAAGCGCGGAGAGCGAGTGGACGCCGCACTTTCAGACGAATTTTTGTTGCCCACAGACTGGGAGATTCCCGGTGGAGGAGCCACACGGG
>CAUYLG010019646.1:0-18685 GCA_963573385.1 Cacajao melanocephalus
TGGACCCCTTCCTGACACCTTACACTAAAATTAACTTCACATGGATTAAAGATATAAACATGAGACCTAACACCATAAAAACTCTAGAAGTAAACCTAGGCAAAACCATTCAGGACATAGGCATAGGCAAGGACTTCATGATTAAAACACCAAAAGCAATGGCCACAAAAGCCAAAATAGACAAATGGGATCAAATTAAAATCCAGAGCTTCTGTACAGCAAAAGAAACACTCATTAGAGCTAACTGGCAACCAACAGAATGGGAAAAAATTGTTGCAATCTACCCATCTGATAAAGGGCTAATATCCAGAATCTACAAAGAACTAAAACAGATTTACAAGAAACAAACAAACAAACCCATTCAAAAGTGGACGAAGGATATGAACAGACACTTTACAAAAGAAGACGTTGATGAGGCCAACAAACATACGAAAAAATGCTCATCATCACTGGTCATCAGAGAAATGCAAATCAAAACCACATTGAGATACCATCTCACACCAGTTAGAATGGTGATCATTAAAAAATCTGGAGATAACAGGTGCTAGAGAGGATGTGGAGAAATAGGAACATTTTTACACTGTTGGTGGGAGTGTAAATTAGTTCAACCATTGTGGAAGACAGTGTGGAGATTCCCCAAGGACCTAGAAATAGAAATACCATTTGACCCAGCAATCCCATTACTGGATATATACCCAAAGAATTATAAATTGTTCTATTATAAAGACACATGCACACGTATGTTCATTGTGGCACTGTTTACAATAGCAAAGACCTGGAACCAACCCAAATGTCCATCATTGATAGACTGAATAAAGAAAATGTGGCACATATGCACCATGGAATACTACGCAGCCGTAAAAAACAATGAGTTTGTGTCATTTATAAGGACATGGATGAATCTGGAAACCATCATTCTCAGCAAACTGACACAAGAACAGAAAACCAAACACCATATGTTATCACTCATAGGTTGGTGTTGAACAATTAGAACACAGGGACACAGGGAGGGGAGCACCACACATTACAGTCAGTAGGGGTTGGCTAGGGGAGGGACAGTGGGGGTGGGGAGGGTGGGGAGGGATAATGAGGGGAGAAATACCAGATATAGGTGATGGGGGGATGAAGGCAGCAAACCACCTTGCCAGGTATGTACCTATGCAACAATCCTGCATGATCTGCACATGTACCCCAGAACATAAAGTACAATTTAAAAAAAAAGAAAAAAAAAGAATGTTTCAATTTTCTTAAATTTTAAATATATTTTCTTGAGTTAGAGTTGACAAACCAACTTTAGTATATTACATGTTGTAATGTGGTCCTATAGAGCATGACCAATATGAAGCTCATACCACATACAACTTGTTATATAAGCCACATGCATAATGGTTTATACCCTGTTCAATGAGATGGAAGTCACTACATGATACTACATACTACTCTCCACACTTGATCTTAGCCAAAAGGCTGAGAAACCGTACATGCTTTACTTTCCTTTTCTGTATTTATGTTTTCATGAAATGGCAAGGAAGGAAGGAAAGAAGGAAGGGAGGGAGGGAGAAAAGGAGGGGGAGGCGAGGAGGGAGGGAGGGAGGGAAGGAGGAAGGAAGGAAGGAGGGAGGGAAGGAGGGAGGGAAGGAAGGAAGGAACGAAGGAAGGAATGAAGGAACGAAGGAACGAAGGAAGGAATGATTCCAGTACTGGTCTGTGGTCTATGGTTTGAGTAGCACAAACCTGTCAACTGTTATGACTCCATGTTTGCTAGACAGGCTCTATCCTGCAGCTAGAGGTACAGGGAGTCAGGTCTAGTCTTCTGAGAAGGGGAATGGTGAGAGCAAGGTCACTCAGGCTGAAAGTGTCAGTAAGGAAACCACAGCCCAGTAGTATAAACAGGAATAAATAGTATAAACAGAATAAATATAGGAAGAGGAGAGGGAGCATGCTTAGGGATCCTAGAAAAAGTATAGAAAAAAAGTCCTAGAAAAAGTATAGAAATAAATTCTAAATCTCAATCAGTAGTGGGTGAAGGATGGTAGTTTATTCAATATTAGGTTAGGATTGATTTAGAAACAATATCACATGCAATTTAATGGATACTGTTTGGCTTACATAAACCTTCTTTATTTAATTCTTCCAACAATGCCTATTAAATTTAACTGCCATTTTACACACAGGAAACTAAGTCGCAGCATGGTGAGCAATATGATTAAGGTCATGTAGTTAGAAAGTGGTAGATGGTCTGTCTAGGGGTGTCTGAGTGCAAACTGTAGTTTTTCTACTAAACAGGGCACCTTCAGCGACTGGGAGTCTGACTGAGTTTCTAGTTAAACTTGAGTCAATCAGCAAGAGTGATGAGACAGAGGCAGAGTGCATTCATGAATGAATGCATGGGGCTTCCACAGTATGGCTTTTCACAAAGCTTGAAACTCCATGTGTATGCAGTATCTGATCCTCAGTAGAGGCCTCCAGTGACAAGTGTGGTACGGTTCAGAGGAGCAATTGTGACATGATGGTGACAGATTTCACCACCAGGTGTCCTTCATGGTTAATCTTTGCTTTAGAAAGATCTTGCTTCTATTGAACAGTTATTCTTCTATTCTCCTTTTTCGGATATAAAAAGAAGTTGACTCAGAACCTTGGAAAGGCAAGAAAATACATTTCTCTGCTTCTCCCCTAACACCGTGCAAGCCTAAAAAATGACAAGTGGTTGGGAATCTTACGACAATACTTGTACAGTATGCCCACTTTAGTCAAGTATTTTGAATCTAGAGAAAGTATTTATCTACCAAAGATCTTGAATTTCACTAGTTAGGGATGAATTGGTTCTGTGACTCTGATTTAAATTAGAAAATGATAAAAGAACAGAGCATATTTTGAAATTCACCAAATACTTACTGAGGGCCAGCTCTGTGCCAGGCACTATTCCAGGCTCTGATAAGTGAATATGGTAGAAAATGCTTATTATAATCCTAGGTTCTGTATCCTGTAGGTACTCTGCTTAGTACTAATCTACCTGCAAGTTTCAACTGGGTGTATCAGCCAGGTTTCCTAAGAATAGACTCCTATCATCAGAGTCTTCCAAGATCACGGATGGTCCAAAAATTTGGCATGAATTTAGGGTGGAAGGGTAAAGGCTGCAGGCATTGCTAGATTCTTATATCTTGCTCATGCTAGGGTATATGGTGTCTCTAAAATATTAATGCCTTTAATTTCACAGATGAGAATCCATTTCTAATAATACTATGTCATAAGCCACTTGTATTTTTAAAACTTGGACATGTATTATGCTAATTAGAAAAGGGTCTGATATCAATACCACTGATTGCCTTTGAAGGGTGAGTTTTGTGATTAGAGTGCCATTTCATTGCCACTCCTAATTAAAGTGGAAGGAACATAGGTTTCTTTTATAGCTCAGTGCAACGAAAAAGTAATTAATCAATATTACACCATCTACATGGAAGTAGATAAACTACAGATATTGTAGCACTCAGGTGTTCAGATTCAATGGACCTCAAATGGGATCCACAATTCTGCTTTTTAACATTCATGCCCAGTTGAAGGAAGGCCTCCCTCTGTGTTTTGAGAATCACTGGATTATTCTGGTAGAAGTACTATAGGAGGCTAGAAGAAAATGAAAGGTGGTAGATAAGCCAACTCTATACCCACTAAATGGACTACTCAAAAACAAAAGTAATAAACTATTGATACAGGAACTGAAGGATCTCAAGGGCATTGTGTTAAGTGAAAAAAAAAGCCGACCTCAAAAGATTACAAACCCCATGATTCTATCTACAGAATATTCTTAAGATGACAGAGTATGTGTTAATGAACAGACCACTGGTTGCCAGGGATTAGGGATGGGGTTGGACTGTAAAGGGGTAACACAAGGGAGTTTCTTGTGTTATATAAATCTCTACATGTGATGAATAAACTGAATATCTGAGGGTTAGGACTAGTGCCACAATATCTGTAGTTCACATACTTCCATGTAGATGGTGTAGTATTGATTGCCTTTTAGTTGTATTAAGCTATAATAGAAACCTATGTTGCTTCCACTTTAATTAGGAGTGGAGATGAACTGCCATTCTAATCACAAAACCTACTCTACAGAGCAATCAGTGGTATTGATATCAGACCCTTTTCTAATTAGATGGAAACTTTCTACAGTCTCAAGTGTTTGGGGGATGGTGGAACTGTTCTAAATTCCAATTGTGGTCATTACATAAATCTCTACATGTGATGAATAAACTGTATATACACACACAAAACATAGTGAGTGCATTTAAAAACTAGTGACATTTAAATAAGTTCTGAGGTTCAGTCAGTGGTGTTATACAAATGTCAGTTTCCTGGTTTAGGCAGTTATACCGTGGTTATATACAATATGCACATGAGGGAAGCTGGCAGAAGGATACCTAGGAGCTCCTTGTAGTATTTTAGCAACTTGTATGTGAATGTAAAATTATTTCAAAATAGAAAGTAAAAACAAAAGAAATCAACAATAACCAGCCTATGCTGAAGTTGCCAATGTAGTAAGGATTAAAGATAGTGTTTGAAAAGACAAACGGGGAAGGTAAAACCTGTAAGGCCGATAGCCTCACCAGGAGCCGGATGGACAATACTCACCCCCTCCGCACCTAATAACACTTATCAGGAGGCCAGACGTCCTATTGGTGCCTGCCTTCTCCATGCAGGCTCCCCACACCCACTCCTGCATTCCACCCCTAGCCCCACACTCAGCACTAAATCATACTGTCAGCCCAAAATTCAAAAATCCCACTGAGAGCCTGACCAATGGCAGCTCGCCAAGTCTGGGTCCAGTCTCTCTCTCTAACCAATACAGGTGCCCATGCTTTGTTACCTTCTCCAGCCCACCTGTCCATAGCCCTGCTGGACTACCAATGGCAACTTGCCAAGTCCAGGTCCAGTCTCACTATGACCAATGCAGTTGCCCACGCTTTATTTCCCCACTGACCAATCTACTGCCCTCACCCCCTATAAAACCTCACGCCCAGAACGGGCGGGAGCGACTTCTCTGGCCCCCTCCCCCCGACCACAGAACCTCGCCCGGGAGCTAAATAAACTGGAATTTAATTTGTCTCGTGCTGGCCTCAGTTTCCTCATTTTAAACTCTGCAATATCCTTACAAGAATAACCTTACACTGACTTATTTAGAAAATAGCAGTTTTATCAACCTTAATTTATACTCTTCATTTCATACCGTATGGTCAGGCAGACTCCTGATACTAAGACCATAAAGAACCGAAAGCAAGGTCTCTGATCAGGATGTAGCACAGCAGGAGTGAACGAAAGGTAAGGAAGCTCTAGGGTGTGAACATCTGGGAAGGCTTCAGAGAACTGGATTTTGAAAGAAAAGTGGGCAGTTAGCCAAATGGAGAAGAGAGTTAGGCTGTCCCAGCCAAACTGTGGGAGCAAAGGCAGGTGAGCCAGCACATTCCAGGAGAGGGGCAAGTTTGAGTTTGGTGTAGCTGAACACAAGGGGCAAGGGTGGTTGCATCTGTTTTAGGAAGAGCTCTCTGGAAGACCCGTGGAGTATTAGAAATTTTTTATCTTTTCTTTTTTTTTTTTTTTTGAGACGGAGTCTCGTTCTGTAGCCCAGGCTGGAGTGCAATGGCGCAATCTCGGCTCACTGCAATCCCCGCCTCCCAGGTTCAAGCGATTCTCCTGCCTCAGTCTCCTGAGTAGCTGGGATTACAGGCACGTCCCACCACACCCGGCTAATTTTTTGTATTTTTAGTACGGACAGGGTTTCACCGTGTTAGCCAGGATGGTCTCGATCTTTTGACCTCGTGATCCGCCCGCCTCGGCCTCCCCAAGAGTATTAGACTTTTTATTTATTATTCATTTAGAGACAGGGTCTTGCTCTGTACCCCCACGCTGGAGTGGCACATTCTCAGCTCACTGCATGCAATCTCCACCTACCTGGCTCAAGTGATCCTCCCACCTCAGCCTCTCAAGTAGCTGGAACCACAGGTCCGAGCCACCGCTCCCAGCTAAGTTTTGTATTTTTCGTAGACATGGGGTCCGCCGTCTAAGATACTCGCAGACCCGGGCTGGGCGTATTAAACTTTTGAAGCTGGAAGTAGGGATAGGTTGTTGGTTGCCTGGAAAGCAGTGCACAATTATAGACAGAATGTGGAAACCTCTGCGCTTGGAGGCCCAAAGGAAGCAGGGAAACTTTGCTTTAGTGCTCTAGCTAGCAGCATTCTTTTTTCAGGATCTCAGAACCTACTTTTTTTTTTCTTTCTGTCCTGGGTTGTTTACCCTTTCCCTTTGTCCCCAAGAGATACTTGATACTTACACCTTTATCAGAAAATTACGGTTTATTTCCTGAGCATCGCGGGGATTGGTTGGGGGTATTCTGTTTTGGGGTTCCATTGAGGCCTGTGGCTCAAAGGAAGACATAGAGGCGCTGCGCTGCACAGGTTTAATCAAGCAAGGGCTTGATTGAAGGCTTCATCCCACCCCCGCCTCAATTAAACCACACACACAGAATTAGAGGCTCTGACACACCCTGACAGAATAGCCTCTGGGGTGCCAGGAACCCCCCACCAACGGCCACTGCCGTGTCTACGCGGGCCAGGAAACCCAGGTCCCCGGCTCCTTCCTGCATTACCCCCATGCCCCGCCCAAGGGTGAAGGGGGCGGGGCCAGCCGGCGCCCTCCGGTGGGCCTGGCGCCAGGTCAGGTCAGGCCCGGCCCGGCCCCACGGCCCAGCGGCGCCGGTGGGCGGGGCCTCCCTCAAGGCAGTGTCAGTAACGGCGTCAGGCCCCGCCCCTCGGAAAGGCAGGGCGGGTCGGGAGCAAGCGCGCGGGCTGGGCTGGGCCGGAGCCGGCCTGGTCGCCCGCCTAGCCCGGCGCAGTGAGCGGAGCGCCTGGGCGGCGGCGGCGGCGCGATGGCTCCTGCCGCGGACCGGGAGGGCTACTGGGGCCCCACGACCTCCACGCTGGACTGGTGTGAGGAGAACTACTCTGTGACCTGGTACATCGCTGAGTTCTGTGAGTGTGGCCTGAGGCGGGGAGCAGGGGCGAGAGGGCACCGGGCTAAGGAGACGCCATGTGAGGAAGGCAAAGGGCGAACCTGGCCGCGAGGGGAGGTGCCAGGCCTGGCCCCAGGAGCTGGAGTGCGGCGCCCAGGGCCAGCGAGAGGCTGAGAGAAGCGGGCCAGAGTCCAGTGTGTCGAGGGAAGAGTGCCGGGGTCTGGGCGGGCGGAGGGGGGCCTGAGGATTAGGGGGGCGGAAGAGGAGTGGGAAGTGGCAAGCCCCTGCTGGACCTAAGGGGGAAAGCCTGAGAAGCAGGGTTGGGAATGGAAATTCCTGTCCGAGGGCGGAGTGGGGCCAGGCTGGGAGAGTGGAGGACCCTGCCCCTTGGAATGAGGGCCCAGGACACCTGCTCTGCTGTTGCCACCACCACCTTACCCAGAAGAGGATCGTTCCTATCTTCGCTTTTTCCCCAATCCGTGAGAATTCGACTGTGTTTCCCTTCCCTTTTCGGTTCTTATTAGACCTCCTCGCTAACCTCCAGGGAACAGTTTCACCAATCTGAGATCTGAACCACCCCGCCCCTACCCCCCAGGATGTCTTCAAGTGCCAGAGGTCATCTGCTGAGTATGATTATTCAACTGTCATCTTGCACCAGTAGTCGAGGGCATCTTGCACCTAGTCTGTACCTTCTGCTCCTGCCAGGCTCCCAAGAGCAGAAGGGACCAAGTCCCTGCCCCACTCTGTCCTATCCGACTATCTAGGAGTTAGGGGTCATCTGAGGGCACTGCTTCCACTAACTGGACCTTCTGAGGATTTAAGAATTCTTCTCTAGCTGCTGCTCTGTCAGGCACTGCTGGCCAGATTGGGCTTATTCTGTGTGTGTGTGTGTGTGTGTGTTTTCCTAGATGATTTTTCCTGCCAGGCTAGGAGAAATCTGCCACTTCTTTTTCTATCTTTTAATCAGGTTTTGAGAGCACATTATCTGATCCTTCTTTTAGGTACCTGCTTCTGGCAAAGTGCAAGGACTATCCTTTGGCTAACGATCACTGCCTTCTTTTAGTAGGATCTACTTCTCAGGACATGAAGTGAAACTCTTTATTACCTAACCTCTTTGTTGAGTTCTGTTCCCAGGCATCTGTGCATGGCTTTGTAGGAAAGAGGCAAACATATGACAAGTGGTCCTACTTTATTCTGTTCTGGTAATTGGCTAAGTTTCCAAAAAAAAAAAAAAAAGAGAAAAAACCCTTTTTGCAGTTTTCAGGACTTTAGTACTGTTCTCTTATGACCATGATTTAGGCTGCGACTCACTTTTCTTGAACTATTAGTTTGAATGAATAATTTTTCTATAATAATAGAGAAATATGGGCAAAGAGATCCTTTGTAATGCAATTACTTGGAAGCCCACATGTTGGCAAAGGAAGCACTTTACCAGTTTGTTGTTAGGCATGTTTGGCAAGTCCATGCCTGGTCCAGAGGACCATGACCATGAGGGAAGAGATGAAAACCATGCACTCTGAGTTGGAAATGTGGAATATGGAAAAGAGAAACTCAAGAGTCTTCAAATATTGGATGGGCTATCATATAGAACAGCTAATTTTTTTTATTAGAATCTGGAATTAGGGCCTATGGGCAGAAACTATAACAGGGAAAATTTTGCTTCAATGTAAGGAAAAACCTTCTAACCAATGATATGGGAAAGTTTGACTTAGGGGACAGAGGGCTTTCTGTCACTGAAAGTGTTAAATCAGACATTGTTCAATGAACTCCTGAATATTTTCAGAGGAAAAAAGTTATTTAGTAGAGAAAAGGGTGAAAGTGTTAAATCAGACATTGTTCAACGAACTCCTGAATATTTTCAGAGGAAAAAAATTATTTAGTAGCGAAAAGGGGCTGGCATTAGTTGGTCTTTAGATCTTTTGCAGCTTTATGGTTCTACCTAGATAATAACAATTCAGTTTACAACCAAGGTTTTGGATTCAAATCAAAAGAAAAATCTGGGCTGGGTGTTGTGGCCCATGCCTGTAATCCCAGCACTTTGAGAGGTCAAGGCAGGAAGCTCTCTTGAGGCCTGGAGTTCGAGTTTAGCCTGGGCAACATAGTGAGACCGTGTCTCTATAAAATATAAAAAATTAGCTGGGCATGGTGGTTTGTGCCTGTAGTCCCATCTACTCAGGAGACTGAGGTGGGGAGATCACTTGAGCCCAAGAGTTCAAGGTTGCAGTGAGCTATAATTGTGCCATTGCACTCCAGCGTGGGCAAGAGTTAGACCCTGTTTCTACAAAAAAAAAAATTAAAAATGCAAACTGAGAAAACTGGCAGTTAAGTCATGTGGACTATGAGAGAGCAAGATACCGTGTTCTGGCAGATAGCTCTGAGAAATGGGAAATGACATTTGTTCTCAGTGTGCTCAGAAGAGGAAACTGCGCAGACTGCAGGGAGGGTTTTGACATAGGAATCAGAGGGGTTGCAAGAAGAGGATGAGTAAATGTTGGCAGCCCTTCGCACATGTACCTTGGGAGAAAATCATCTGGAGGAAGTTGAGGTCAAGTCATCTTACCATAGCAAGTCATGAGTATCTATAATAATATATCTTGGACTAAGAGAATTTGTTCTTTGAAAAATATGCTTATTAATAGTAATATGTTTAAAATGTGTTTAAAGCAAATGCAATTTTAGCATCATGATAGTATTTACCTTAACGATAGTATTGATGATGATACTAAGGATAATAATGGCAATAATAGCTATTATCTAAGTGGTCACTATGCACTGCACTTTGCTAAGCACTTCATATACCTATCTCTTTTGATCTTTATAGTAATTCCAAAAAGAAAGTATTATTATCCCCATTTCAAAGATAAGGAAATTGAAGCTCTAAGAAATACTTTACCTAAGATTAGAGTAAGTGATGTAGAGATAGTATTCACACTGAGGTCTGACTCTAAAGCTACTATCCATGTTACCTCTCCATCATTACTTCTATCACACATTCGTTGTTTTGCTCTTATATTCAAGAAAGGAAGACAGATATGAAATACTATGGTATCACAGAGGACAAACTGAACAACTATTCAGTTTACTCAACTATCTTTCAACTATCTTTCAACATTGGAATATATGTATTTTAGGGAATAAGGAAGAGTTTAGAGAATTGCATATTCAGATATGGCAGTGGTTCTCAGTCACTTTCAGCACCTGGAAACTGTCTTCCTGCATCAGCCAAGATTAATTTAAATTCCTTTTGTTTGAACATATTGTGAGGACCAGGGGAAAAGGTATCTCATTGTGAAATACTAAGCCCTTTGATGTGCCACAGTTAAAGGTACAGGCAGTCCTTGCTTTGCATTGTAGCGTGGGACCATACAAATGACTATTTAAGTTAAAACCAGGTAACGCTATGTTAAAAATCAATGGGAAAAGTTATGATTGTTCTGTGACCTTTAAAACTTTTTGTCAAACATTGTAAACTCTCTTACTGTTGGTTATGAATATATAGGGAAATGAAAAAAGTAAGCATATTTATTTAGTATACTTTAAACCATTAAAAACATTGAGAAATAAACTTTTTTCTTTATAAAAATCACTTATCAAGATAATTTAAACAGTGCTTGCCTTTTCATCACATAACTATAATATGGAATGCGTATTTTCTATTTTTTCTTCTTATTATTTTATTTTATATATATATTTTTCAGGCAGAGTATCACTCTGCTGACCAGGCTAGAATGCAGTGGTGTGGTCTCAGCTCACTGCAACCTCTGCCTCCTGGGTTCAAGCAGTTCTCCTGCCTCAGCATCCCAAGTAGCTGGGATTAATAGGGACTTGCAACCACGCCTGGCTAATTTTTGCATTTTTAGTAGAGATGGGGTTTCACCATGTTGGCCAGGCTGGTCTCAAACGCCTGACTTCAAGTGATCCACTCGCCTTGGCTTCCCAAAGTGCTGGGATTATAGGTGTGAACCACCATGCCCAGTCACCTTTTTTCTTTTAAATTAAAACATTTTTTAAAACTTTTTTTTGTTTTGTTTTTAGCAAGCTACATCTACACTAATGAGGGCCAATCGTTTTTTGGGTTTTTTTGAGACAGGGTCTCCCTCTGTTGCTTCGGCTGGAGTGCAGTGGCACAATCACAGCTCACTGCAGCTCGACCTCCCAGGCTCAAGTGATCCTGCCACCTCAGCACCCCATAGCTGGGACTATAGGTGTGTGTCACCATGCCCAGCTAATTTTTTTTTTGGATTTTTAGTAGAGATTGGGTTTTGCCATGTTGCTCAGGCTGGTCTTGAACTCCTGAGCTCAAGCACTCCTCCCACCTTGGCCTCTCAAAGTGTTGGGATTACAGGCATAAGCCACCATGCCCAGCCAGGATGAGTACTGTCTTTTCTGATCTGTACCACCTTTGTACTTTTAATATTGTGAATTTATCCTTTGTACTTTTAATATTGTGAAATCTCTCTTGAGAGTTCCTTTAATGCAACATTTTTTTTTGTTAGCATCATTTCTCCTGGGACATCTTTATCTTTTTCACCACGACTACTTTATTCATTTATATTGATAAGTTTGCCTTCACTGAGTTTCTCAGGCTACATGTTTTTGTTTGTTTGTTTGTTTTGAGATGGAGTCTCACTCTGTCACCCAGGCTGGAGTGCAGTGGTGCAATCTTGGCTCACTGTAACCTCCACCTCCTGGGTTCAGGCGATTCTTGTGCCTCAGCCACCCAAGTAGCTGGGAGTGTGCCACCACACGTAGCTAATTTTTGTTTTTTTAACAGAGATGAGTTTTCACCATGTTGGTCAGGCTAGTCTCGAATGCCTGACCTCAAGTGATTCACCTGCCTCAGCCTCCCAAAGTGCTGGGATTACAGGCATGAGCCACATTGCCCAGCAATTTTTTTTTTTTTTTTGAGATGAAGTTTCACTCTGGCCCAGACTGGAGTGCAGTGGCACAATCTCGACTCACTGCAATCTCCACCTTTCAGGCTCAAGCGATCCTCCCACCTCAGCCTCCCAAGAAACTGGGATTACAGGCACACACAACCATGCCTGGCTAATTTTTGTAATTTTTTTGGTAGAGATGGGGTTTCACCATGTTGGCCAGTATGGTCTCGAACTCCTGGCCTCAAGTGATCTGCCCACTTCGATCTCCTAAAGTGCTGGAATTACAGTTGTGAGCCACTGCACCCAGCCCCTCAGACTACATATTTAGAGTCTCTGGAATGGCAGTAGCGTCAGCATTCCTATGGTCAGCTATTTCTTCTATAGCTCTATTTACATTTGATTGAAATTTTACTTCCAACATTATATATTTTTGTTTCTCTGCTACCCTTTCATCATTCTTGGCCAATTGCCTGTTTCTGTTACTCATTTTTGTAACATTGCACATAAGTTTATCACCAGGAGACAAGGAGGCAACTCAACTACATACTCTTTTTTCTGTGCATGAACTGAGTAACAGGTATCACGTTCATTGTGACTGATCACCAACAGACATTGAAAGAAGTGACCTGGTTGGTCGCTGATTATGATATACTTCTGTTATTTGTATAGTGATTTGTGGACTTAAGATGTAGCAGTGAAGTTTGTATTATTCATCGTATTCAGCTACTCACACTTAGTATACAGTGGTAACTGAAATTTGAATTGTGTAATAGGTAATTGGTGTTATTTAACTAAACTATGATAACTGAAATTTGGGCATATTGGAAGCCTGCAAATTGAAGACTGCTTGTATATTTCTAATCCTCAGAACATTCCTATCAAAGAATGTTAGGTGTTGTTACCCCATTGTAAAGAGGAGGATGCTGAATCTTGGAGAAGTTAAGTAAGCAGCTCAGCATCATACAGCTATTAAATAGCAGAAATGGTATTCAAATTTAGGTCTCATAACCCTTTCTACCAAGACATACTATCTATAGGAAGTGGAGTTTCAGATGCTGTTGATTTAATGGAAGAAATATTACCTAAAGGGAAATGGAGGGGAATTCTAAGCTTTACATATAGCTTCATGATGTGAGTCATCATGCCCTGGCCAAATTTTCTTCGTTCATTCTTCTGAGAGTGTAAATTTGGATTACTTCTACATCTTGGCTATTGTGAACAATGCTGCTGTGAACATGGGTGTTCAGAAAAGAATTGCCCAGTTAAAAATTATTCAGAATTTTTTATTTATTCAGCAGATATTTACTAGTGCCTATTTTGTCACTGACTAAGACTATAAAACTTTATTTGAAGACGGTTTCTCTGTTCAAAGTAGCCGAGAGGCCAGACGTGGTGGCTCATGCCTGTAATCCCAGAACTTTGGGAGGCCAAGGTGGGTGGATCACTTGAAGTCACGAGTTGGAGACCACCCTGGCCAATATGATGAAACACCGTCTATACTAAAAATACAAAAATTCGCCAGGTGTAGTGGTATGTGCCTGTAGCCCCAGCTACTTGGGAGGCTGAGGCAGGAGAATCACTTGAACCTGGAGGTGGATATTGCAGAGAGCTGACATTGTGGCACTGCACTCCAGCCTTGGTGACAGAACGAGACTCTGTCTAAAAAAAAAGAGTAGCTCAGAGGCCAGCAGGAATATGAACAGACAAGTACAAAAAGGCACATTCTTTCTTTCAGTTGAAATGCCTTCCAGACAACATATTTGATCAAAGAATGTCCAAGAATTGACATATTAGGAGAAAGAGTTTATCAGAGAGCTAAAAAATAAAAAAAAAATAAAGGAAGCTAAAAAATACTTGAACGTTCCCAATTATGGTTTTTATAGGGCCTACCTGAGTCTCAGGAGGTAACCTGGTTGGTATGACTTTCATGGATGGGAAGAATGACTGTTATGATCTTGATGATCATCTTGCCATATCCTTTTGTCTATGAGTGAGAATGATTCAAGCCAGGTATTGTTCCTTCTCATAGGTTTGCTGCCCCTCTCCCCATGCTATTCATAGGAGGTGGGCAGAATGAAAGTAGAGCAACCCTGAGTTTTTATACTTTTACTATGGGATTCACTTAGATGAGGGAACGAGGTCTTTTTTTCCTTGATGCTGCAGCACAAAACAAAAGCTTTAATCAGCTGCCTCTGCCATATAGGTATATGATGAAAGGCATTTCACTGCTTGTAGCCCTTTGCTATCTTTTGTTTCTTTTCCTTTTCTCAGTTTCCTTCCTACCATCCTCCCTAAAGAGCAACCTCAAGTTAGTGAGCACACGTCAGGCTTCTTTTTTGGTCTTGGAACTCTGTGGCCTGGTAGAGGTGACATCCCTGTCACATTAAGGAAGATGCTCCTTTCTGTGAAGATTGTTGACAGGCAAGCAGCATTGCCTCCAAATTATAACTCAAAAGCATCGTAAGTCAACTGAAGAATGAAGGCCAAATGAAAGGACAAATTGAGTGTACGAAAGAGTTTAGGTTTAATATCTCTGTCAGTGTGTGTGTGTGTGTGTGTGTGTGTGTGTGTGTGTGTAGCCCATGGTTCCTGGCTCATAATTCCCATATCCCTTATTGGAGCCATTTATTATAATGTTGGGGCACTATAGGCCTCAAAGTAGGCCTCAAGAAACAGAATCTCTGTCTCTCTGATCTTCCCCTGCCCTTCTTTCACCTGCCCAAAGCAGGACTCTAATCTGACTGTGGGTTACAAGACCCTCATTACAGAAAGAGTCCTGCCCCATACCCTGGAGGAAAGAATGCTGCACAGAGGAATCTGAACAGACAGGCTTTGCTGGATTTCTCCATTCTGTCTGTTAATATTAGATTATACCCTTTTTGTCCAATCATATTTCAACATGGCTGTTCATGCTTCAATCATGCCTATCCAGTGAAGTCTGCATAAAAGATTCAAGAGGAAGTGTTTGGAGAGCTTCCGGATAGCTGAACATGTGGAGGCTGACAGAAAGGTGAACAATAACTCATCCATATATTAGGAGGGTGCTGTACCCCAAATCCATAGGACAGAACCTACTGCGCTCAGGACCCTTCCAAACCTGCTCCCGTGTATCTCCTCTTCTGCCTATTTGTAAACTTTAAAATATCCTTCGTAATAAACTAATAAATGTGTTTCCCTGGGTTCTATAAGCTGCATTTGTTCCAGCCCTGGATTTGGGACAGGTGTCTGAAGGAAGGGGGCAGTTTTGGGGACTGATCCCTCAACCTATAGGAGCTGACACTGTCTCCAGGTAGATAATGTTGGAATTGAATTGGAGGACACCCAGCTGGTATGTGCTGCAGAACTGATTGCTGTAGAACTGATTGGGTTTCCCCACACACACTTGGTCAAAAAGTCTTCTGTGATGATTGTTGTGTTGTGAGAACAGAGGAAAAACACAGTTTGAGTTGATTTTTGCAGACAGTATCCAAGTCAGACTGCCAGTTAATTGTTTTAGGTGCTATGATATATGTATGGTACACTGGAATGCAAGGCAAGGGTGCTTATTACAAACTTAAAACATAGATAGGTTCATAAAGCTTTTATAGAGTTAGTGCTACAAGAGCTGCCATATCAGCTACTTATTCATTTTTAACTGTGGAAAAATACACATAACATAAAATGTATCATCTTAACCTTTTTAAATGTACATACAGTTTGGTAGTCGGTAGTGTTAAGTACATTCACACTGTTGTGCAATCAATTTCCAGAACTCTTCATCTTGCAAAACTGAAACTCTGTATCCATTAAACAATTCCCCATTCCCTCCTCCTTCTAGTCTGGCAACCACCCTTCTACTTTCTATCTCTCTATACATTTAACTACTCTAAGTACCTCTTATAAGTAGAACCATACAGTACTTGTCTTTTTGTGAGTATTTTATTTCACTTAGCATAATGTCCTTAAGGTTCATCCATGTTGTAGCATGTATCAGAATTTCCTTCCTTTTTAAGGCTGTATAACATTTTATTGTATGTGTTTGCCACATTTTCTGTTTTTTGAGACAGGGTCTCATTGTCACTTAGTCTGGAGTGCAGTGGCACGATCATGGCTGACTGTAGCCTCGACCTCCTGGGCTCAAGTGATCCTCTCACCTCAGCCTTTCAAAGTGCCGGGATTACAGGTGTGAGCCACCACACCCCTGCCTCATTTTTTTATTCATTTTTCTGTCATTGTACACTTGGGTTGCTTATACCTCTTGGCTATTGTGAATAATGCTGCTGTGAACATGGGTGTACAAATATCTCTTAAAGCCCCCAAAGGTGGGACTGCTGGACCATGTGGTAACACAGTAGCTGTTTTAACCTTTTCATTATAAAGAAGCCTTTTAAATATTTTCTTTCATGAGTGCCATGAATTTATTACCACTCTTACATAAATTATAATTTATTATTACTCCTACATAAATTATAATTGTTAATGTACTTTATCCCTGTTTTAATTAATCAAAGGCACATGTAACTCACCCAGACAAGTTCTGGATACTGTTACCATGCTGTAATGATTCATATGAGATACAGCCACTAATTACTTTAATGCATTGATATAAAACAAAACAGTATAATATTTTCATTACAGTCTTGTGGATAAATGTGATATTTGAAACATTAAAAATAGCCAACAGAAATAATGATAGTTAACATTTATGGGGTTTAATGTACAAAGTTCTATGAGTGTATTATCTGATAAGAACTCTTATTACAATCCTTACAACAACTCTTAAATTAGGTCCTGTAGTCCTATTTTAAAGACCTGGAAATTTAGGGCAGAGAGTAATGCCAGCTACTTGAAAGGCTGAGGCAAGAGTATCATTTGAACCCGAGAGGCAGAGGTTGCAGTGAGCCAAGATTGTGCCACTGTACTCCAGCCTGGGCAACAGAGCAAGACTCAGTCTAAAGTTTTCCACTTTGCGAGTGGCAAAGCGAAGATTTAAACTCATTCAGTCTGACTTCCAGAGTGCATTCTCATTCTCTCTCTTCTTGTTTTACTTTTGCAGTTAGCTTTTTGAGGTATAATTTACTTGCAATAAAATGCATCTGCTTTAAGTATATAGTGTAAAGCAAAAAGTATCTGAGACAAGTTTCAGTCAACTTACAAGTTTATTTTGCCAAGGTTAAGGATCATGACCTGTGATACAGCCTCAGGAAGTCCTTAGAACACGTGCCTAAGGTGGTTGGGTTACAGCTTGGTTTTATGTTTTAGGGAGTCATAAGATGTTAATCAGTACATGTAAGGTATACACTGGTTCAGTTTAGAAAGGTGGGACAACCTGAAGTGGTGAGTAGGGGGCACAGCTTACAGGTCATATGTGGATTTAAAGATTTTATGATTGGCAGTTGGTTGAAAGAGTTAAGTTATTATTTAAAGCCCTGGAATCAATAGAAGTCTTAATCTGGGTTAAGAGAAGGGGTTGTAGGGACCAAAGTTCTTATTATGTAGATGAAGTCTCATTGGAGGCTGCCCTTAGGGGCAATAGATGGCAAATGTTTCCTTTTAAAAGATGCTAGACTCTTAGCTAATCTCTTCAGGATCAGAAAAAGACCTGGAAAGGGATGAGAATTCTCTATAGAATGTAAATTTCCTCTACAAGAGTCAGCTTTGCAGGGCCATTTCAAATTATGTCAAAGAAATATATTTTGGGTAACGTACTTTGATTTGTTTCAGAGTCTCGCTATTTATCATGCGATGGTATACCAGAGTCAGGTTGGAATTTGGTATCTTGTTGCTACAAAAAGTCTGTTCTGTCAGTCTTAGGATCTCCATTTTTTAATGTTAATGCTGGCCAATTGTATGCCTGAACTCCAAAGAGTATAATGAGGCATATCTGACCCCTTTCTCTACCACCTCACCCTATCCCCCTTCATTCCTCAACTTTACCCCCGAAACCCTGGTATGGGCTGAACTTTTTTCTTTTTTTTTTTGAGACTGAGTCTTGCTCTGTTGCCCAGGCTGGAATGCAGTGGCACAATCTCACTGCAACCTCTGCCTCCTGGGTTCAAGTGATTCTTCTGCCTCAGGCTTTCAAATAGCTGGGATTACAGGTGCCTTTTGCCTAGCTAATTTTCATATATTTAGTAGAGACAGGGTTTCGCCATGTTGGCCAGGCTGGTCTCCAACTCCTGACCTCAGCTGATCTGCCTGCCTTGGCCTCCCAAAGTGCTGAGATTACAGGTGTAAGCCACCACACCCAGCCTTGAAGTAGCCATTTAATTCCAAAATGGTGCACTTAACTACCATACTACCCTGCCTTCCTCCCTTACCACTTTTTTAGATGCCAGTGAGTCCAGGGACCGTATGGTGGGAACTAGTGATCTAATGTTCTCATTTTACAAATAAGGAAAAAGACCTTAAGAAGTGATCTGCCTAAAATTACATTGAAAGTTAGTGGTGAAGCCTAGATCAGAATCTACATATAGTAGTTTCTCAGTCTGGGAACTGATGGAGCTGAGGAGGATGATGTCATTATTGTTGGTCATATTGATAATGGGTTACCAGATCACAGGACTTCCTCCAAACAAAAAGTTTCTAATGAACTGTTTTATTATGGTGAAGATACCTAACATCTATGAAGTGTTTTATAACAATGGGCCTCAGACTTTAATGTGTATGTGAATTACCTGGGAATCTTATAAAAACACATTCTGGTTTAGTAGATCTGAAATGTGGCCTTAGAGCCTTCCCTACCAACCAACCAACCCCCCCCCCCCCCCAAAAAGGGATGTGGGGGGGGTGGGGGAGTTGGGGGAGTGGGGGGGGGGGTGGGGGG